>OX451348.1:37452213-37507931 GCA_949629155.1 Myopa testacea | reverse complement strand
GACCATTTATTTAATTCATTTAATGGTTTTTCCAATCTTCACCACCATCATCAACATTTTGAAGAACATTAGTAACATTTTTACGCTAATGAAAGTATCACACACGCGATTTATAATCTCAGCAAATCGTTCCATTTAATAAATTAAAAATAACAACAACTAAGAACAACAACAACAACAACAAGTGGGAACAGCAACAACTGCGAACTGCAACAACAAACAACCACAAGTGGGAACAAACAAAAACCGTGTCACGCTACACAACACTTTAATATGATTTATGAAATTTTGCGTGAATTTCATAAGAAAAAAGCGTACATTTTTGCTGTAAACAAGGAAAAATCAAAGAAGTACAAAAAAATGTCTCACTTTTTTAAAGAATCGCGAGTAACTAGAAGCAGAAGTAGAATAAACGAAGACGAAGACGAAGCCGAACCCGAAGCCAGAGCGTGAACGAACGCCACTAAAAGCAGCACTGATCACAATGAACAAAGCGAGCAGCTGACCACCGTTTTGATTACTAAAGAAGCTTCTGAGTCAACACGCTTCTGACTCCGACTGTGACTCTGACAGGGCGGCGGGTTCGTTGATTGACTGGTTCGCTGGCTGGCTGACGGTGCGAACTGAAGCAACGATCGACAAACGAAACTTGACGCTCTTTTAAGGAACAAAGATTACGGAGATTAAATAATTAAGCAAATGAATGAATTACGGAGTAAGTAAATGACAGAGTAAATGACCGAGGTAATGACTGAGTAGGAGCTGGTGGAGTACAACGTGTATAGAAACGTGAGAAGATTCGATGAGAAAAATGAGTACAACATGCCTGAACGTGTTATTAATAAATAAAAGAAATTTTCAATGAAATTTAAATCACGTTGTTGATGACCACATTCACAACAAATTGACCACAAGAAAAACAGAAACAGCAACAACAAGAACACCAACAACACAAATCCAAACGTGAAGCAACAACAACACCCCCTCATCGACAACGAAATAACAATTCAATCGAATTTATTCCTTTATGATATGATTCACACTGCATACTTTCTCAAAGAAATCACACTTGAAAATTTTATTATTAATAATTATTAAGAAACTTCATTGTGAAGCTATTATAAGGCAGCAATAACAACTACAACAATTATAGTTGAGTAGTTTAAAGAGTAGTAAATACCGAAACCACAACAACAATAAAAAATCGTCTCTTCCGGTGACTCGCTATAACGGAGCTCGTACTCGTGCTCGTTCCACTCTTGAATAAATTGCTCCCATCTGTTTTGTGAATAGTTTCTTTTGAAAAAATTGTTATTATATTTTTTTATTATTTAGTCACGGTTCTTCATTTATCAACTTATCTATGATGAATGTTCACTTCTGTATCTTTGCAGATAAGATAAGTGCTAAGTGTTGCTTTTATCTATTCTTTGTTTTCTTTTCTTTTCTTCTGTGCTGTTATTTTTTATTTATGCTTTATTTGAGAATTCGTATTCTGCTCATCACACACTTTGTTCTTTGTTGTTTTTGTTTCTGTTTTACTTACACTTTAACTTTGATCGATTTCTCGATCTCTGAAACATTTTGGAACAACACTTTTTTGACCTGATTTCAGATCACTTTTTGGACCGATTCAGTTGTTTTTTCCTCCTCTGTTCATCGTGACGTATGAGAAATTTTAATTGTTTAATAATTAATAAAGAAGTATAATAAAGTATAATAAAGAAGAAGAAGAAGTTTTTCTATGCACTCGGATTTGATTTGATTTCTTTTAAAGAATCCTTCACAACTGCTTTTGCTGGACGAAGATAAGAAGAAGAGGAAGATTGAATCTTAGATGAGAGCGACACCGCTTGCTGCTTCTTCTTCGGATCATCGGATTTCGATTCACCGGTTGGCAAATCGTTTTGTGCCACAACCAGGTCCAGACTCTTGGAATTCTTCATTGAATCTTCCTCTGATGATGACGTCTCCGTATAATTTTCCTGCTGAGAGAATGATGGTGACTGGCATCGATGGAGCACGTGATGTTAGAGATAAAAGTGCCAGAGTAAGAAACCTATTCGTTGGAGGGGGAAAACATTGTGATAAATCTTGAATTAGAGACACAGATTGTCAATTTGGGAAATTGTCTCATTTAGGTACATTTTTTCATTAAAATCCTGAACCCTCTATAATTTCTGTCTACTGTGTAACCACTTACATGTTACCAAAACCAACGCCGGCGACAGCACCCTGACTGCAGTTCTGCAACCTGAATTGCTACTCTCTTCAGAAAGCGGCGTGAGGGGATTGCGATTATTCGTTTGATTTCTGGTCAGACCAACCTCATTGTAAGTTTCCGCAAAGACTCGGTTGACTTTATTGCCGTCTGTTAGAGAAGAAATGGCCCTAGAAGGAAGGCCGCTCCGAAAGGAATGTCCTGTCCGAGGTCTGAGGAAGCTTTGCCAGCATCGCATTGCTGTTCTCGTCGCGAAAGTAATCGACATTATGAGCCGTTATCTTGTCGTGGTATATTTCCACATTTAAAGTTTATTTTATGCTGACATTTGAACCCTCAATAATGTCAGTACTAATGACACCCAACTGAATGGGGTTCGCTAGAGATGTACATAGTAACTGGTGTCGAACACGGGTTCAAGGAATGATGGAGTCAGAATTGTTGCTGGAGGGCGAGTGGAACATTCTAAGATATCAAAGAAGATTTAGTCTCTCTTTCAGAGCCGTGGCAGCAGAATAAAAATAATGGAGGTGCCATTGATTTTCTCATTAGCGATCTTAGAAGCTTTCTTTAAGATACTAATTTGAGATTTAGTCTCGATCACTTGCTCGGGAATGATTTCTGCCACCATCAGTGTCACTGTACCATGGTACCAGTGGTACCATAACAATCACAGCTGTTCGTCCAAAGTCGGCCAGTCTATGGTGTTCCGCTTTTATGTCCAGCTCCAAGTAAGACTTGTTTTGTACATCGTCATCCTGCAACGTATCCACAAGACAAATTTCTACAATATTGTCCCTGATCTGAAGTCGAAATAGGTTGTGATCGAGACCCATTTTCGAGAAACTAACATTAGCGGAATATGTCTCTGGCTGTAGAATGATTTGAAATTGATGCATTTCGAGCTTCGCATTCAACTCGGGGCTGTAAACAGGTTGCTCAAAATGTGGCCTCGCCGGAAGGCTGTTCGTCGTATTTTCTCTAATATTAACCGTAGTTTGAGAACTCTGAGGTGGCTGACCGCTATCGTGAAAGAAACATCATCTATCATCCATCTGTCATCATCCATCTGTCCAATAAAAAAAGAGTTCAAACCTTACGAGTACTTACTGTAGCTGTGATCAGAAATCGTATCTGCCACGGTAACGAGAGGCAGATGCGTCCCAACCTCAGTTGTGCTAGATATATGCATCGATCGTGTTGCATTGTCGACGTTGTCTGTACTCCGATATAATGCATCTCTGGGATCTGGTCTAAAGTGAAAACTATCTCATTGTGTTTGAGATCGTCATCTTTGGCGGAGATCTCTTCGAATACGGACAAATCGAAGCCAACAAAACGAGGCATCGGTACCACGATGCCATTAACGGATAATGCTACTCTATACCCAGGATTGAAATTTTGTTGTCATAACTCAAAAACGAACGCTGATATCACAATTCGACTTAGGAGGTGACGCTGATCAAGAATATACATATATACACCCAACTCTCGTTTTACACGGTAGATACGTTCCAGCGAGGAGCCGTGCAAAAGAAATCGTGTAAAAAAATATACATAGCTTATAGGAAAACAGAGGATTCGTTCCGCAAATAAAAAAACCCGTGTTGTTTCAAAAATTTGAAACAACTGCTGAATTTTCTTTGGAAAACTGTGTAAAAAAAGAAACGAAGAGAACTTTTGGAAACTAAATTTATTCATATTTAAATATTTGCATGTATTTAAAAGTACTATAAAAAAAGAATACGATTAAGACTACAAAAAATAATACCGGGAATTGCTTAAATTACATACTTAATATTTTTTTTTAGTTTAAATAGTCTTGATTATATATATTGAAAAGTTTAATCGACCTCAAATCGAGCCTTTTCAAAAAAATTTTTAATAGTTTGCTAGGTTTTCGGCTTTTTAAGGTGCTTATACATTTCCTGATACCCGGCCATACACATATGAAAATTAATTTGAAATTTTTGAGGCTTGTCCTCTAAAGGCTTCTAAATTGGTGAATTAAAAGGCTTATACGAAATAATGTAGAAATGTCCAGACCATGCCCACAAGTAGACTTGGCAAGTATTACTTTATACTTATATATGGACATACATATGTATCTCTTCTTTAATTGTTCAACAGAACTCGATATATATGTACATATAATCAGTATATTTCGAATTTAATTATATAGTATATAATGAATAACGTAAGTTATTTATAAAGTACAAAATGTCAAAGTAGGAGGATCACGCCTATTATAGATACAGTATACTCTTATATACAATATATACTAGAAGAGATGTTATTGGCAGATATGGGGAAAAGTGGGCTGATCAGTGGGATTACGATAACTTTTTTCAATATAGTTACCTTTAGATTTCAATCCTTTGAGCTTGAGTCTTTCATAGAGTCATCTTAGCTCGATTAGTCATGAAGGACATGCGTTCAATATATCTAGTGGATTCCTTGTATTTGTGATTTCTACAGACGTATAGACATATAGAAGGAAGGGTGGATAAATGGGCTACATCATCACAGGATATACCTGATGTTCACTAAATTCAGATTAATGCCCTCCTATACGACAAATAAATATAAAAGGATGTGAGGATGTACAGTGAGGATACCCTACACCTTAAGGTTAGGATTATATGAACTTTGTTACGAAATGTGTAACGCATAGAAATAAAGCGTCACCTCCTGAGTCTATTTGGCCCTCTGACTGTCTGTCTCTCTGTCGGCGGAAGTCACGATCACAGGAGAACCGGTGAAGATATCGTGATGAAATTTTGCAGAAATGTTGTTTCTTGTGGTGCGCAGGTTGGTATTGAAAATGGGCAAAATCGGTCCACGACCACGCCTATTTCTTATTAGAAATGTGATATCAGGGTTCGTTTTTGCGTTATGACAACAACATTTCATTCCTGAGTATAGAGTAGCATTATCCGTTAATATGCCAAATATGGGCGTGATCCGCCCATACAAACAACTAAGCAAGTTATTTTGTTTTGAAAACAGGTAACGACCACGCCTACTATTTATACATAGCCGTAGCTAGGACTCATGGAGCCCGGGATGGTTAATCAACTTGCAGCCCCAAAAATTCCTAGAATTCAATCAATCAATACTTGATTTCCAAAACTGCCGCCCCCGAAATTGTGCGCCCCGGGCGATTGCCATCCTCGCCCCCTAGCTACGCCACTGTATTTATACCCGTCTGTGATTGAATGTGATTATAAGGTAACTTTCTTTATAACCACATATTTCCTCTACTTTCTGTTTGTATTTCACTCTATAATGCTACTGTTCTGCAATAAGAAATCTAAATAAATTAAAAATGCCATCTGCATTGTGCGTTACAAACGTTACAAGCAACTTAATATACCTTTTCACCTTCCCCTCGTCCTAATTTGCCACCAGCACTTTTTAATCAATTCATGACTTCAAAGCGATTTTTTACCACATGCAATCAACACATTTCTACACATTCTTTACTATTCTACACATTCTATAATTTCGATTTTAAGTGTCATGGTTCCCATTTCATGAATTAAAGTCTATTACAAATCCCTCGACGAATAAAACAATATAGTTTTTAGTTTTAAACAATAACCTTGAATGCAGGTAGAATTTTAATCCATTACGATATAAGAGATACGAGATATTACACGTAAACAACAATGTTGCTGTTAGAAAATGAAAAGTGTGCTCGTTCGACGTGGTCGAAGCAGAGATACCCTACACCCTTGTGAGTTCTAATAAAAGATACTAACTGAACTAACTAATCGTTAGTACAAAATGGTACATTGGCGCACCAGGATCTGGGGACTTAGAATTCGGAATTTATGCGAAGTAATATTGAAGTTGGTGGATCAAGCTTTTTTGTGGATCTTAACTACATTAATACTACAACACATGAAGAATACATATAAAAAAAATGTTGAGAAACGTTGTCGTAAAATGCTTGAGAATATGATAGAATAGCATATTCGTTTAAATTTTAATGTATAACTATTCTGGGAATTCATTAAGGTATCAAGTGGAGTTGAAATGATTGTTGACATCAAATCATTTCCAGCAAACATGGAAATAATTCAATTTAATAAGTACGGTGAAAGATTAAATAAGAAATTCGAATATTTAAAAGAAGTTAAGCACCTGGGGCCTGGTGCATTTTAGAATTTCTTTCTAAAGGTTGTCATTCAAAAGGACTTTCATCAGAGGTCACGAAGGTGTACAGTACCTCAGCTCCGGCCAACCTGAAAACAGCACGCTTTCTACACTCCACTGTTTAATTTTCGATATTAAATGCTACGGTAAAATATATGTGAGCTATTTGGATGTAGGAATAGAGCTATATTTTGTCGAACAAGTAGGGGGGAGGTTTCAGCTGAGAGATATCATGATGTGGTGCTTGACTCTAAAACTATTTTAGATGGATATACGAAAACTGTTGTTAAAATCGTATTCGTCCGGTACACTTTTCCTCTGTACCACTTTTGAAAGGTTTCCATGTTGCACTGGACACTTTACTCCGTCTTTCTCATTCTGATAGTCGTTCTCTCTGAAGTTGCTAGTAGTTGACAAGGTGCATGTACCTCTTGCGTCCCATTCTACATAGAGCACAACTGCTGTTGAAGGGCTTATTTATCTAAAAACGAACGTTTCTATATTATTAAGTAAAAATAACATTAGTTAATTTGATTAAAAAATCACCGTTACTTGGTTTGGTATGCTTAAAAGGACACGTAAACGTTTTTGACCACTCAATCGTTCGCGTGTGCTCATTGTCTAGTCAGTTCTTGCATAGTGGTCAAAATTGTGTTCGGTGCCATGAAGGTTTTCGGTAGTGAAGTTTTTATATTCTTGCACTTTTCTTTGGTAGCTTGTGCACTTGGAAACGAGCTGCATCATCTTGTGCAGGATCTGGAGGATCGTATACAAGCGAGAACAACGGTTTACTATGATCTGATTGAAAGTCCTTTAATCGAGGGCCTGCTGCGGAATAGTAGAGTGCCCAATATTGTGATTCGAGAAGAGGTCAAATTCGAGTTGAAGACACATTTCAACTCTCAAATATTAGCAGTGGTTTTCATTGAATCGCACTTCGCCGACAGACTGGCAAACACTCTGATGACAACTTTGAATGGCTGGTACGGAACGGATATGCTTTTCGTGGCGGAGGACCTGCTGTCCGAAATGACCTGGACGTGGCTTTTTGAGTGGTGTTGGTCGAGTGGATTCTACAACGTTTTGCTAGTCTCTTCGCAGCAACCAACCAGGTTACTTACATTCAACAAATTTCCCCGTGTACAAATAAAAAGTACGACGATAACCACATACTTTGAGCAACGCAATGTTTGGCGAGATTTTCACGGTTACCAGATACGTGCAGGTGTTTCTAATGCGCCGCCCAGGTCAATCATATACAAAAATCGGTCCAGTGGGGAAACAGTAATAAGCGGAGCCTTCTACCAAACAATCCAGTTGTTCGCTGAACGTCACAATGCAACGCTAGCGCCTGTGACTTTCCAGGACACTTCTACCTGTCTTAGCAGTTTGGGAGAAAATCTACATGACATATGCTCGAATGGAGCTGCCTTGCAAGCCAACCAAAGATATCAGTTCGCCGTAGCACCCCAGACGTTTTCTTTTTACTTATTGGTTCCATTTGCACGGCCCCTGAAGAAGTATGAGTACTTCCTCCTGCCTTTCGACTTACAAACCTGGATCGCTATACTTATGGCAGTAGGTTTCATTGCAGTGGGCATCTCCTTGCTACGCTGGCGGGATGTCGGGGTTTGGGATTTCAGCGGCTCACTGCTTACATCAGTTAGCAGCATGCTTTATCTGGGATTCAGGTTAAGAAGAACAACATCCAGAGCCAAGTTTCTGATTTACACGATCATGATTGCAAGCGGCTTCATTATCAGCAACTTATATTTGGCCAAGTTGTCCAGCTTCCTCTCCTCCAACGTGTACGAAAAACAGATTGAATCGGTTGCAGATTTGTCGGAAAAGAATGTCACGGTTTTGATTGGTCCATATCTTGCACAACTTTTTAGTACCGTTGCCCTGCCGGAAGAACTGTGGAAGCAAATTAAAATAGTCGATGCTATTAGTTACTATTCACATCAGTTTGCGCTGAACCCAGAGTATGCGTATATCTGTCCAGAGGATTTGTGCTCGTTTTTGCTGCACCAGCAGATTTTAATGACACGTCCCAGATTGAAACTGATGTCACACGAACTGGTCACCTTGCTAGCATCTGTCCCACATGTGGTCTCATGGCCTTTAAAGGAAGCATGCAATGAATTTCTTCTAAATGCATTTTCCATGGGTTTGTATGATGAAATTTCTAGACGTGTTAATGAAGAGGCCATAAAAGCTGGTCTCATTACGATATACAGAACAGAAATCAAGGAAGATAGGAAACCTTATTCCATGGAGGATTTTCAAGTGTTATTGATAATATTAGCGATTGGCTACTCAGCTGCATTGTTGGTATTTTGCATGGAAATTTTA
This sequence comes from Myopa testacea, assembly GCA_949629155.1. Classification (NCBI taxonomy): domain Eukaryota; kingdom Metazoa; phylum Arthropoda; class Insecta; order Diptera; family Conopidae; genus Myopa; species Myopa testacea. Next base: position 37,499,194 of record OX451348.1, on the reverse strand, counting down.
ATATTTTACTTTTCTAAACTTAGATCCAGACGTCAGTAAGAGCTTAATGCAGTTCCATACAACTAAAGGCTTAATCAAAATCAAGAGAAAATGGGAATAAATATGCATCTTATTTGCCCGATGAATTTCTTTCAGATTGAAGGATTGTTGCGTTTGTTTGGTCCCATAGTACCTTTATATTAAAAAAATTTACAATGGGAGATAAAGGGTTGATAATACAAATTATACTCGTTTGACATGTACTAAATGTACTAACTCACTTATCGTATATCTTTGCACTTCACATCAAGCTACTAAATGCACATCTTTTGTATAACTTATAATGCAAAAACACGCGGACCACACGCATAATTAAAAGAGAACTTAATACTAATATTGTAAGCATAAACGTATATACACACATCTATATATATAAAAATAAGTTGTCCTATGTTCGTGATTTTATAACTCGAGAACCACTCAACCGATTTTCAAACGAGTATATGCGTTGAAAAGGTATACTTTCACTGATGGTTTATAAAAAAAAAACATCGAAAAATTTCTACGAATATGCGTTATACGCGCACTTATATGATGGTGTGTTTTCCCTATATAAAAAGTATTTTTTTTCTTATGCGAATTACATTTTGTCGGTATAAGGCTCTGCTTGCTCGCGTCATTTGACTTATTTAATTTCTGTGTGTATATTGATTGTCATTTAACAAGTGCGAGTTTACAGTGCGAGCATTGGCATTTTTTATTGATTTGTAATCTTTCACTTAAAATTAAAATCTTTTGCATAAAAAAAAAAATTAAAAAAATTATTCAACAATGCCGCGACGAAGACGTTCACAAATTGGCCGACGAACACGCCACAGCAGTCAAATACGTTTAAATAGATCTAATTAGGATGAAGAGGAGCGATTAGAAAGTAATGAATTAGCAAGGCAACGAATGGCACGATCAAGATCAAATCAAAATCAAGAACAAAGAGAAGAACGTATTGAAAGTGTGAGAGTTAGAAACAGAAGAGGTCGTGAACGTAAGACTGAACGTGACAGGCAACAGGGTCTGCAATAAATGTTTTCCTTTTTGATGTTCTCACTTTAAAAAATTTATATTATTTTGCACTTCTTTTTCAGGAAAATGTCTATTCTTTCTAGAAAATTTAATTTTTAATACAATGACGTAAACGTATGTTATTGTGTTGTCCAGCAACGCGGGCAGGGTTACTCTAGTATGAATATATAGTACAGCTTGTAATTTTTATATTTACGGATTAACTTGTTTAAATATACTTTAATCTAAATTCGATGTTACTATAACAATCAATACATATTAAAAAAAAATAAACTAAAATTGTTTAACTTGTTGTGTGAGATAAAATGAATTTTATTTATTTTATTTATTTATTTATTTTACTGCATAAAAGTAGGGTAATAATGATCGATAATTTGTGTACTATTGTATTTTATTATATCGGTGATAAAGCTGATCATCATCGATCGTGGCCATGTCGAGGCAATGACAATTATATTAGATGATGAATGACCTTTAAAATGGAGGTCGATCCGTTCGTCGAACCATGCTTCGAAATGCACGTCAAAATTAAATCCCATGGTAAGGTTTCTATAACATCATTAACACCAGAATATGATTATCACATGTCACTTATTATATGTATAAAGTCGCAGAGACAGAAATTTATTACGATTGAATATTATTTTTTATGATTCCGATATCGATTATCGGCTTCAGTACGTCTCTGGAAATTTGTAGAAGTTTTTAGATTAAATATTTCCAAATTTAAACTAATTTTGACATCATGGATGGAACCTGGACCTACTGTAGACAAAAATTCAATCAAAGAAGGAAGGAGGGAGGATTGACTCAGCTGAAACTCCTTTAAAGACGTTATAGTCTCTTAAGTAATTTCTTCAGCCGGAAAAGTAAGTGATCTTGACTTCAATTTTTGGGAGAGTGTCGGGTCGGTCTAGAGGGTAAAATAGAAATTATCTCCTGTACACGTTCTTTTGAGATAACAATAGCGAAATGAGTTCCAAGAAGAGTTCATTAATATCAGAACAGCGAAGTGGACCAAATATATTGAATGTAGAAAGATACTGAAATAGGACAGAGAGAATGAGATATGTATCGAAGAAGGGATAGAGAGGTAGAGAAAGATGGAGAGAGGTGTTAGAGGAAGAGAGAAAGAACAGGGTGTGATAAAGATGCGGACAGGGGAGATAAAGAGTGTAGAGAGTGGCAGTTTAGAGGAGGATATAAAGAGACTGGGCGGAGGGGAGACCCTGAAGAAGGACAGAGACAGGAGAGAGAAAGAGAGACAGAGAAAGAAGAGAAGAGGGTATGTTGAAAAATAAACATCAACAAAATGTACATCTAAAAATCTGTCTCTATGTATACATGTGGGCGAGTCTAATGTTTCAAGAAGAGATCGTGGCCGTCTCTTGTGAGATGTGGACGTGGACGGTTCGATGCGATAGATGACGGAAGATCAATAGAATTGAATGTGCATACTGAATTACACCCAATCAAACAATTTAATAAAAGCTTACATTGCATTAAATCAGAGTTAAATCTATTTATTCACTATTTAAGGTCCTACATACATTTATCAATCTTAAAGCTCATGTAGTTAAAATTTTCTACAGGTACATACATATGTGCATGTATGTGTATTGTATGTCTGACTGTTTGAATTTCTGCCTGTCTAAAATTGGACGAGATGAAAGAGGAAATAATTTAGGCTGAACCAAGATTTATAATTAGACATGTTAAGTAAACGCATCGGTATTGGTCTGCTAAGTACTTCTTCCACTTAATATTCTTCCTTCTTTCTTCTTCTTCTAGTTCTTCTACTTCTACATTGATTCATTTCAAATATATGATAATTATTTAGATTGTACTTGAACAATAGCAGTGTCTAGCTTTGTGTATTCCTACACTTTGAGTGCAATGCATTCACCCTGCAGCAACAGAATCAAATTTCTATTTTTGTGAACCGCCCAAATCTAAGCCAAACTTATAATTGGACAATGGTTCAATAATAACTCGAAATTATTATAAACAAATTGAGTAAAAGCGGAATGTGAAGAGCGAGGAAAGAAATACTATTAAGCTCAGAATAAGAAAGATTAGAATAAGCATATGTGGAAAGTATTGTTAGCATATTCACTCATCAAAAAGGGGAATGAGATCTAGCAGCCACTCCAAAAACGGCACTTTTCACTTTCTCCTGCCATATCCAAAGGAAACAAAGGACACAAACTAAGAGTGTCAGCTTCTAAGGCACGTTAGGTCTATCCAATGGCGTTCCACGCTGGACATCTAATAGGTCGACCCTTCTCTCGAGAAGCGTATCCTTTTATAGATAGGTTTTTACGCTAGGGGCGTAATCATACATAGCGATCCCGCAACAATACACCGTATAACATAACAGTCACTTAAGCACAATATTGAATAAGCTATTCGTGAAGTAGGACCTCAAATAATCGAAAGTGTACCTTAAAATTGGGTTGATACGATGCGCTACTTTAAAGCCAGCCAAGGCAACCAATTGAATTATATTCCATACCTAAGCGAAAGGTTTCCTCGTTTAAATAAAGTGTTAAGCTTTGAAAACTCTTCTGGGGTGTTTTCTTTATGGATATTTCAATAAGAAACCAGCCGATGGCCCACTCTTTGAAAACCATCCGATTAATAAAACTACAATATATAATATATTTTTACCCAACTACATATATAGTATGTACCTATGTATATATATAAAATTATAGGTATTAACTAACTACAAGTGAATGAATTAAAAATTATATATGAAATTAACTTCACTTTTATTCTATATTATATTCTTCAATCTACTGCTTCCAAGTACTTCATCTTCACTCCTCTTTTCCCTCCTTAGCTCTACACTATCTAAATATCATTGTTTTATAACAGTTTTATTGTCCATACATACATCAAAAATATCAAATCAAAGATTTTAATAATTGTATCAAAAATATTAAAAATTTAATTTTGTACTCGTTGGTTATCGACGCCTGGAGATTTTTGTGTTGAAAACGTTGGATTTTGTGGACGGAGAGGGGGGATATGGGGGAATATATCCCCCCCCCCCCCATATGGGGGGAATATGGCTGAATATGGTCGTGATCAGCCAACTTCAAAGTGTAGGGTATTTAAGAATCGGCCAGGCCGAATATAGCACTCCTTCTGGTTTTGAATTATCTGTATCTGCATGTATGGAAAATGTATGTAATTCGTTATAAAATGCAAACAGTAGCTTTAGAACATTCTGATTCTCTTGCGATTACAGGAGGTCATGTCAGCTGATGTCCTTGAATAATGTTCGACCGAGTACAAGTGCTCTTGGCGTGACTTCCGTGTCACTTACTCAATGGTTCGTCATTTAATAACTATAGCATATAATTACTACGTGTACCTGGTAGCTTTTGCAAACAAATGTTACATAACATTCTACATCTGAATAGAGTTAATTTATAGTTAATAAAACACGGACAATTGCTGTGGTTTGCCCACTCAATCGCTCGCGGTGTATTTTTATACCCTACACCTTAAGGTTAGGAGTATATTAAGTTTGTTACGAACGTGTAACGCATAGAAATAGAGACGATAGATATAGAAAAATATATATATTCTTGATCAGCGTCACCTCCTACGTCGAAATGTGACCCCCTGTACGCCCGGTCGAGTCGGAGTCAACTCAGGAGGGGATGCAGATGAAGAATGCATGTACACGTACACTTTTCTACGTCTGCCTCCTTCTGTTCGTTACAAATGCAACGACGAACTCAATATATAATATATGTATTTACTTTTATCCTGTATACCATCGGCTGGTGGATCCATTAATTTAATGAATTAGCCTTGTAATGTTATACACAAAGTGCATCTCTTGTGAATAATAACTGAATTCAATAATAAATGTATAAATATACCCTACACCTTAAGGTTAGGAGTATATTAACTTTGTCACGAATGTGTAACGCATAGAAATAGAGTAGATAGATATAGAAAAGTATATGTATATATTCTTGATCAGCGTCCCCTCCTGATTCTATTTAGCCATGTCCCTCCGACTGTCTGTCTGTCTGTCTGTCGGTGGAAGTCACCATCACAGGGGAACCAGTGAAGATATCGGAATGAAATTTTGCAGAAGTATCCGTTGTTGTTGCGTAAGGGCTGGTCTTGGTGAAATGGGCAAAATCGGTCAACGGCCGGGACTACTATTTATTAGCGTCGCATTACTCGTTAATGTGTCGAATATGGGCGTCTCTTGCCCACTTTTACTTTACATCGACCGCAAACATTTTGACATGGGTTATATTGTTAACTATACAAACTATCTGAATTAAACTATACATAGCATTTTATAGTCCAACAAATTGTAGTTGGTCAAAAACTGGGCGTGGTCCGCCAACTTCACGGTGTAGGGTATTAAAGATTCGGCCAGGCCGAATATAGCACTCCTTCTGGTTTTGAATCATCTGCATGTATTGAAAAATGTATGTAATTCGGACAAAATGAAAATAGTAGCTTTAGAAAATTCTGATTCTCTTGCGATAACAGGATGTCATGCAAGCTGATGTCCTTGAGCTGATGTTCGATCCAGTACAAGTGCTCTTTGCGTAACTTCGGTGTCACTTACTCAGAGGTTCGTCATTTAATGACTATAACATATAATTACTACGTGTACCTGGTAGCTTTTGCACACAAATGCTACATAACATTCTACACCTGAATAGCGTTAATTTACAGAGAACACGGACGATTGCTGAGGTTTGCCCACTCAATCGCTCGCGTGTCTTCTTTAGTCTTCACATAAACTCTGGTGTAGTCTAACTTAAATCGATATAAAAATTAATATTTTTGGTGCAGTTAAAATGAAAGTTTGCGGTGCTGCAGTAATTATATTCTGGCACTTTTCTTTGGTGGCGTATGTCTGTTCGACAGTCCTTTAATCGAAGGCCTGCTGCGGAATAGTAGAGTACCCAATATTGTGATCCGAGAAGAGGTCAAATTCGAGTTGAAGACACATTTCAACTCTCAAATTTTAGCAGTTATTTTTATTGAATCGCGTTTCGATGACGGCCTGATGAACACTCTGAGGAGGACTTTGAATGGTTGGTACGGAACGGATATGCTTTTTGTGGCGGAGGACCTGCTGTCCGAAATGACCTGGAAGTGGCTTTTTGAGTGGTGTTGGTCGAGTGGATTCTACAACGTTTTGCTAGTCTCTTCGCAGCAACCAACCAGGTTACTTACATTCAACAAATTTCCCCGTGTACAAATAAAAAGTACGACGATAACCACATACTTTGAGCAACGCAATGTTTGGCGAGATTTTCACGGTTACCAGATACGTGCAGGTGTTTCTAATGCGCCGCCCAGGTCAATCATATACAAAAATCGGTCCAGTGGGGAAACAGTAATAAGCGGAGCCTTCTACCAAACAATCCAGTTGTTCGCTGAACGTCACAATGCAACGCTAGCGCCTGTGACTTTCCAGGACACTTCTACCTGTCTTAGCAGTTTGGGAGAAAATCTACATGACATATGCTCGAATGGAGCTGCCTTGCAAGCCAACCAAAGATATCAGTTCGCCGTAGCACCCCAGACGTTTTCTTTTTACTTATTGGTTCCATTTGCACGGCCCCTGAAGAAGTATGAGTACTTCCTCCTGCCTTTCGACTTACAAACCTGGATCGCTATACTTATGGCAGTAGGTTTCATTGCAGTGGGCATCTCCTTGCTACGCTGGCGGGATGTCGGGGTTTGGGATTTCAGCGGCTCACTGCTTACATCAGTTAGCAGCATGCTTTATCTGGGATTCAGGTTAAGAAGAACAACATCCAGAGCCAAGTTTCTGATTTACACGATCATGATTGCAAGCGGTTTCATTATCAGCAACTTATATTTGGCCAAGTTGTCCAGCTTCCTCACCTCAAACGTGTACGAAAAACAGATTGAATGGGTTGCAGATTTATTGGAAAAGAATGTCCCGGTTTTGATTGGTCCATATCTTGCACAAATTCTTAGTAACGTTGCCCTGCCGGAAGAACTGTGGAAGCAAATTAAGATAGTCGACTCTACTACTTAACTTTCACATCGCCTAGCATTGAACCCAGAGTATGCGTATATCTGTCCAGAGGATTTGTGCTCGTTTTTGCTGCACCAGCAGATTTTAATGACACGTCCCAGATTGAAACTGATGTCACACGAACTGGTCACCTTGCTAGCATACAATGATTTTCTTCTAAATGCATTTTCCATGGGTTTGTATGATGAAATTTCTAGACGTGTTAATGAAGAGGCCATAAAAGCTGGTCTCATTACGATATACAGAACAGAAATCAAGGAAGATAGGAAACCTTATTCCATGGAGGATTTTCAAGTGTTATTGATAATATTAGCGATTGGCAACTCAGCTGCATTGTTGTTATTTTGCATGGAAATTTTAATATTTTACTTTTCTAAACTTAGATCCAGACGTCAGTAAGAGCTTAATGGAGTTACACATAACTAAAGGCTTAACCAAAATCCAGAGGGAATGGAACTAAATCTGCATCTTATTTCTCCCATAATACCTTTATACGAAAAAATGTACTGTGGGACATAAATATATAGTATATATATATAGTGAGAGCAAAACTCCTACCATTTAAAGGATTAGTTATCGTATGTCTTTAAATATATTTATATAAAGCACAGGTTATAATTTTTGTATTTACGGATTAACTTGTTTAATTATACTTTATTCTAAATTCGATTTAACCAGTAAATTAATAAAGACTAAAAAACCTAACCAAAAATTATTTAACTTGCTCGAGGAAAGGTAAATTTTACTGGTCTACCTCCTTACAAAATCTGTAATTTAATTTATTAGCCTCCATTGTGTGTAAGAGGTCATTATAGATTACATGGTATGAAGATAGACCATATTATTTTGACTCCTTTGATTGCACGGGCATTAAAATATCTATAAACTAGAAAGGGTTTTGTCAATAAGTCACCGAGCAATTACTGCACAAAAGTACAGTAATAAGGATCGATTATTTGTGTACTATTCTATTCTATTATAGCAAATTACCTTTCAAATGGAGGACGTTCCCTTTCAACCATCCTTCGAAATGCACGTCAAAATTAAGTCCCATGGTAAGGTTTCTATAACATCATTAACACCAAAATATGATTATCGCATGTCACTTATTATATGTATAAAGTCGCGGAATACGAAATCGCAGAGGCAAGAAACTATTACAATTGAATGTATATTATTTTTTATGATTCCGATGTCGATTATCGACTTGTACAATTTTTATAGAGAATTACTTATAAAAATTGTACAAGTTTTTGTTTTAAATCTTTCTACATTTAAGGACCTACTGTGGTCAAAAACTCAATCAAAGAAGGAAGGATGGAGGATTGACTCAGCTGAAATGGCTTTAAAGAGGTTATAGTCGTTAAAGTCGTTTCTTCAGCCGGAAAAGCGATCTTTCTCAAAGAAGAAAAAAAAAAAAAAAGGAAAATAAATAATATTTTTATTTAAAATAATAATAATCTTTAAAATAATAATATTTTTATTCCTATATTTCATGCTTAATTTTACACTTCATATTTTGCTGAATTAAAAGACATACGAAATAATGTAGAAATGTCCAGAGTATTACTTTATGTTTATATATGGACATATGGTAGAAGTATTATCTTTTCTTTAATTGTTCAAAAGAACTCGATATTTACATATAATCAGTACATTTCAAATCCGTAGTTATTTAGAAAGTACAAAATGTCAAAGTAGGAGGATCACGCCTATTATAGATACAGTATACTATTATATACAATACATACTAGAAGAGATGTTATTGGCAGATATGGGGGAAAGTGGGCCGATCAGTGGGATTATGATCACTTTTTGTCAATATAGTAACCTTTAGTTTTCAATCCTAAGAGCTTGACTCTTTCATAGAGTCATCTTAGCTCGATTAGTCATGAAGGACACGCGTTTAATATATCTAGTGGATTCCTTGTATTTGTGATTTCTACAGACGTATAGACATGGACGTATAGACGTATAGAAGGAAGGGTGTAGCATAAATGGGCTACATTATCACAGGATGTACCTGATGTTCACTAAATTCAGATTAATGCCCTATACGACAAATAAATATAGAAGGATGCGAGTATGTACAGTGAGGATACCCTACACCTTAAGGTTAGGATTATATGAACTTTGTTACGAAATGTGTAACGCATAGAAATAAAGCGTCACCTCCTGAGTCTATTTGGCCATGTCCCTCTGACTGTCTGTCTCTCTGTCGGTGGAAGTCACGATCACAGGAGAACCGGTGAAGATATCGTGATGAAATTTTGCAGAAATGTTGTTTCTTGTGGTGTGCAGGTTGGTATTGAAAATGGGCAAAATCGGTCCACGACCACGCCTATTTCTTATTAGAAATGTGATATCAGGGTTCGTTTTTGCGTTATGACAACAAAATTTCATTCCTGAGTATAGAGTAGCATTATCCGTTAATATGCCAAATATGGGCGTGATCCGCCCATACAAACAACTAAGCAAGTTATTTTGTTTTGAAAACAGGTAACGACCACGCCTACTACTTATACAGAGCCGTAGCTAGGACTCATGGAGCCCGGGATGGTTAATCAACTTGCAGCCCCAAAAATTCCTAGAATTCAATCAATCAATACTTGATTTCCAAAACTGCCGCGCCCGAAATTGTGCGCCCCGGGCGATTGCCATCCTCGCCCCCTAGCTACGCCACTGTATTTATACCCGTCTGTGATTGAATGTGATTATAAGGTAACTTTCTTTATAACCACATATTTCCTCTACTTTCTGTTTGTATTTCACTCTATAATGCTACTGTTCTGCAATAAGAAATCTAAATAAATTAAAAATGCCATCTGCATTGTGCGTTACAAACGTTACAAGCAACTTAATATACCTTTTCACCTTCCCCTCGTCCTAATTTGCCACCAGCACTTTTTAATCAATTCATGACTTCAAAGCGATTTTTTACCACATGCAATCAACACATTTCTACACATTCTTTACTATTCTACACATTCTATAATTTCGATTTTAAGTGTCATGGTTCCCATTTCATGAATTAAAGTCTATTACAAATCCCTCGACGAATAAAACAATATAGTTTTTAGTTTTAAACAATAACCTTGAATGCAGGTAGAATTTTAATCCATTACGATATAAGAGATACGAGATATTACACGTAAACAACAATGTTGCTGTTAGAAAATGAAAAGTGTGCTCGTTCGACGTGGTCGAAGCAGAGATACCCTACACCCTTGTGAGTTCTAATAAAAGATACTAACTGAACTAACTAATCGTTAGTACAAAATGGTACATTGGCGCACCAGGATCTGGGGACTTAGAATTCGGAATTTATGCGAAGTAATATTGAAGTTGGTGGATCAAGCTTTTTTGTGGATCTTAACTACATTAATACTACAACACATGAAGAATACATATAAAAAAAATGTTGAGAAACGTTGTCGTAAAATGCTTGAGAATATGATAGAATAGCATATTCGTTTAAATTTTAATGTATAACTATTCTGGGAATTCATTAAGGTATCAAGTGGAGTTGAAATGATTGTTGACATCAAATCATTTCCAGCAAACATGGAAATAATTCAATTTAATAAGTACGGTGAAAGATTAAATAAGAAATTCGAATATTTAAAAGAAGTTAAGCACCTGGGGCCTGGTGCATTTTAGAATTTCTTTCTAAAGGTTGTCATTCAAAAGGACTTTCATCAGAGGTCACGAAGGTGTACAGTACCTCAGCTCCGGCCAACCTGAAAACAGCACGCTTTCTACACTCCACTGTTTAATTTTCGATATTAAATGCTACGGTAAAATATATGTGAGCTATTTGGATGTAGGAATAGAGCTATATTTTGTCGAACAAGTAGGGGGGAGGTTTCAGCTGAGAGATATCATGATGTGGTGCTTGACTCTAAAACTATTTTAGATGGATATACGAAAACTGTTGTTAAAATCGTATTCGTCCGGTACACTTTTCCTCTGTACCACTCTTGAAAGGTTTCCATGTTGCACTGGACACTTTACTCCGTCTTTCTCATTCTGATAGTCGTTCTCTCTGAAGTTGCTAGTAGTTGACAAGGTGCATGTACCTCTTGCGTCCCATTCTACATAGAGCACAACTGCTGTTGAAGGGCTTATTTATCTAAAAACGAACGTTTCTATATTATTAAGTAAAAATAACATTAGTTAATTTGATTAAAAAATCACCGTTACTTGGTTTGGTATGCTTAAAAGGACACGTAAACGTTTTTGACCACTCAATCGTTCGCGTGTGCTCATTGTCTAGTCAGTTCTTGCATAGTGGTCAAAATTGTGTTCGGTGCCATGAAGGTTTTCGGTAGTGAAGTTTTTATATTCTTGCACTTTTCTTTGGTAGCTTGTGCACTTGGAAACGAGCTGCATCATCTTGTGCAGGATCTGGAGGATCGTATACAAGCGAGAACAACGGTTTACTATGATCTGATTGAAAGTCCTTTAATCGAGGGCCTGCTGCGGAATAGTAGAGTGCCCAATATTGTGATTCGAGAAGAGGTCAAATTCGAGTTGAAGACACATTTCAACTCTCAAATATTAGCAGTGGTTTTCATTGAATCGCACTTCGCCGACAGACTGGCAAACACTCTGATGACAACTTTGAATGGCTGGTACGGAACGGATATGCTTTTCGTGGCGGAGGACCTGCTGTCCGAAATGACCTGGACGTGGCTTTTTGAGTGGTGTTGGTCGAGTGGATTCTACAACGTTTTGCTAGTCTCTTCGCAGCAACCAACCAGGTTACTTACATTCAACAAATTTCCCCGTGTACAAATAAAAAGTACGACGATAACCACATACTTTGAGCAACGCAATGTTTGGCGAGATTTTCACGGTTACCAGATACGTGCAGGTGTTTCTAATGCGCCGCCCAGGTCAATCATATACAAAAATCGGTCCAGTGGGGAAACAGTAATAAGCGGAGCCTTCTACCAAACAATCCAGTTGTTCGCTGAACGTCACAATGCAACGCTAGCGCCTGTGACTTTCCAGGACACTTCTACCTGTCTTAGCAGTTTGGGAGAAAATCTACATGACATATGCTCGAATGGAGCTGCCTTGCAAGCCAACCAAAGATATCAGTTCGCCGTAGCACCCCAGACGTTTTCTTTTTACTTATTGGTTCCATTTGCACGGCCCCTGAAGAAGTATGAGTACTTCCTCCTGCCTTTCGACTTACAAACCTGGATCGCTATACTTATGGCAGTAGGTTTCATTGCAGTGGGCATCTCCTTGCTACGCTGGCGGGATGTCGGGGTTTGGGATTTCAGCGGCTCACTGCTTACATCAGTTAGCAGCATGCTTTATCTGGGATTCAGGTTAAGAAGAACAACATGCAGAGTCAAGTTTCTGATTTACACGATCATGATTGCAAGCGGTTTCATTATCAGCAACTTATATTTGGCCAAGTTGTCCAGCTTCCTCTCCTCCAACGTGTACGAAAAACAGATTGAATCGGTTGCAGATTTGTCGGAAAAGAATGTCACGGTTTTGATTGGTCCATATCTTGCACAACTTTTTAGTACCGTTGCCCTGCCGGAAGAACTGTGGAAGCAAATTAAAATAGTCGATGCTATTAGTTACTATTCACATCAGTTTGCGCTGAACCCAGAGTATGCGTATATCTGTCCAGAGGATTTGTGCTCGTTTTTGCTGCACCAGCAGATTTTAATGACACGTCCCAGATTGAAACTGATGTCACACGAACTGGTCACCTTGCTAGCATCTGTCCCACATGTGGTCTCATGGCCTTTAAAGGAAGCATGCAATGAATTTCTTCTAAATGCATTTTCCATGGGTTTGTATGATGAAATTTCTAGACGTGTTAATGAAGAGGCCATAAAAGCTGGTCTCATTACGATATACAGAACAGAAATCAAGGAAGATAGGAAACCTTATTCCATGGAGGATTTTCAAGTGTTATTGATAATATTAGCGATTGGCTACTCAGCTGCATTGTTGGTATTTTGCATGGAAATTTTAATATTTTACTTTTCTAAACTTAGATCCAGACGTCAGTAAGAGCTTAATGCAGTTCCATACAACTAAAGGCTTAATCAAAATCAAGAGAAAATGGGAATAAATATGCATCTTATTTGCCCGATGAATTTCTTTCAGATTGAAGGATTGTTGCGTTTGTTTGGTCCCATAGTACCTTTATATTAAAAAAATTTACAATGGGAGATAAAGGGTTGATAAAACAAATTATACTCGTTTGACATGTACTAAATGTACTAACTCAATTATCGTATATCTTTGCACTTCACATCAAGCTACTAAATGCACATCTTTTGTATAACTTGTAATGCAAGACCAAGCGGATCACACGTATAATTAAAAGAGAACTTAATACTAATATTGTAAGCATAAACGTATATACACACATATGAATATATAGTACAGCTTGTAATTTTTATATTTACGGATTAACTTGTTTAAATATACTTTAATCTAAATTCGATGTTACTATAACAATCAATACATATTAAAAAAAAAATAAACTAAACTTGTTTAACTTGTTTAACTTGTTGTGTGCGATAGAATGAATTTTATTTATTTTATTTATTTATTTATTTTACTGCATAAAAGTAGGGTAATAATGATCGATTATTTGTGTACTGTTGTATTCTATTATATCGGTGATAAAGCTGATCATCATCGATCGTTGCCATGTCGAGGCAATGACAATTATATTAGATGATGAATGACCTTTAAAATGGAGGTCGATCCGTTCGTCGAACCATGCTTCGAAATGCACGTCAAAATTAAATCCCATGGTAAGGTTTCTATAACATCATTAACACCAGAATATGATTATCACATGTCACTTATTATATGTATAAAGTCGCAGAGACAGAAATTTATTACGATTGAATATTATTTTTTATGATTCCGATATCGATTATCGGCTTCAGTACGTCTCTGGAAATTTGTAGAAGTTTTTAGATTAAATATTTCCAAATTTAAACTAATTTTGACATCATGGATGGAACCTGGACCTACTGTAGACAAAAATTCAATCAAAGAAGGAAGGAGGGAGGATTGACTCAGCTGAAACTCCTTTAAAGACGTTATAGTCTCTTAAGTAATTTCTTCAGCCGGAAAAGTAAGTGATCTTGACTTCAATTTTTGGGAGAGTGTCGGGTCGGTCTAGAGGGTAAAATAGAAATTATCTCCTGTACACGTTCTTTTGAGATAACAATAGCGAAATGAGTTCCAAGAAGAGTTCATTAATATCAGAACAGCGAAGTGGACCAAATATATTGAATGTAGAAAGATACTGAAATAGGACAGAGAGAATGAGATATGTATTGAAGAAGGGATAGAGAGGTAGAGAAAGATGGAGAGAGGTGTTAGAGGAAGAGAGAAAGAACAGGGTGGGATAAAGATGCGGACAGGGGAGATAAAGAGTGTAGAGAGTGGCAGTTTAGAGGAGGATATAAAGAGACTGGGCGGAGGGGAGACCCTGAAGAAGGACAGAGACAGGAGAGAGAAAGAGAGACAGAGAAAGAAGAGAAGAGGGTATGTTGAAAAATAAACATCAACAAAATGTACATCTAAAAATCTGTCTCTATGTATACATGTGGGCGAGTCTAATGTTTCAAGAAGAGATCGTGGCCGTCTCTTGTGAGATGTGGACGTGGACGGTTCGATGCGATAGATGACGGAAGATCAATAGAATTGAATGTGCATACTGAATTACACCCAATCAAACAATTTAATAAAAGCTTACATTGCATTAAATCAGAGTTAAATCTATTTATTCACTATTTAAGGTCCTACATACATTTATCAATCTTAAAGCTCATGTAGTTAAAATTTTCTACAGGTACATACATATGTGCATGTATGTGTATTGTATGTCTGACTGTTTGAATTTCTGCCTGTCTAAAATTGGACGAGATGAAAGAGGAAATAATTTAGGCTGAACCAAGATTTATAATTAGACATGTTAAGTAAACGCATCGGTATTGGTCTGCTAAGTACTTCTTCCACTTAATATTCTTCCTTCTTTCTTCTTCTTCTAGTTCTTCTACTTCTACATTGATTCATTTCAAATATATGATAATTATTTAGATTGTACTTGAACAATAGCAGTGTCTAGCTTTGTGTATTCCTACACTTTGAGTGCAATGCATTCACCCTGCAGCAACAGAATCAAATTTCTATTTTTGTGAACCGCCCAAATCTAAGCCAAACTTATAATTGGACAATGGTTCAATAATAACTCGAAATTATTATAAACAAATTGAGTAAAAGCGGAATGTGAAGAGCGAGGAAAGAAATACTATTAAGCTCAGAATAAGAAAGATTAGAATAAGCATATGTGGAAAGTATTGTTAGCATATTCACTCATCAAAAAGGGGAATGAGATCTAGCAGCCACTCCAAAAACGGCACTTTTCACTTTCTCCTGCCATATCCAAAGGAAACAAAGGACACAAACTAAGAGTGTCAGCTTCTAAGGCACGTTAGGTCTATCCAATGGCGTTCCACGCTGGACATCTAATAGGTCGACCCTTCTCTCGAGAAGCGTATCCTTTTATAGATAGGTTTTTACGCTAGGGGCGTAATCATACATAGCGATCCCGCAACAATACACCGTATAACATAACAGTCACTTAAGCACAATATTGAATAAGCTATTCGTGAAGTAGGACCTCAAATAATCGAAAGTGTACCTTAAAATTGGGTTGATACGATGCGCTACTTTAAAGCCAGCCAAGGCAACCAATTGAATTATATTCCATACCTAAGCGAAAGGTTTCCTCGTTTAAATAAAGTGTTAAGCTTTGAAAACTCTTCTGGGGTGTTTTCTTTATGGATATTTCAATAAGAAACCAGCCGATGGCCCACTCTTTGAAAACCATCCGATTAATAAAACTACAATATATAATATATTTTTACCCAACTACATATATAGTATGTACCTATGTATATATATAAAATTATAGGTATTAACTAACTACAAGTGAATGAATTAAAAATTATATATGAAATTAACTTCACTTTTATTCTATATTATATTCTTCAATCTACTGCTTCCAAGTACTTCATCTTCACTCCTCTTTTCCCTCCTTAGCTCTACATATTTATAACAGTTTTATTGTCCATACATACATCAAAAATATCAAATCAAAGATTTTAATAATTGTATCAAAAATATTAAAAATTTAATTTTGTACTCGTTGGTTATCGACGCCTGGAGATTTTTGTGTTGAAAACGTTGGATTTTGTGGACGGAGAGGGGGGATATGGGGGAATATATCCCCCCCCCCCCATATGGGGGGAATATGGCTGAATATGGTCGTGATCAGCCAACTTCAAAGTGTAGGGTATTTAAGAATCGGCCAGGCCGAATATAGCACTCCTTCTGGTTTTGAATTATCTGTATCTGCATGTATGGAAAATGTATGTAATTCGTTATAAAATGCAAACAGTAGCTTTAGAACATTCTGATTCTCTTGCGATTACAGGAGGTCATGTCAGCTGATGTCCTTGAGCTGATGTTCGATCCAGTACAAGTGCTCTTTGCGTAACTTCGGTGTCACTTACTCAGAGGTTCGTCATTTAATGACTATAACATATAATTACTACGTGTACCTGGTAGCTTTTGCAAACAAATGTTACATAACATTCTACATCTGAATAGAGTTAATTTATAGTTAATAAAACACGGACAATTGCTGTGGTTTGCCCACTCAATCGCTCGCGGTGTATTTTTATACCCTACACCTTAAGGTTAGGAGTATATTAAGTTTGTTACGAACGTGTAACGCATAGAAATAGAGACGATAGATATAGAAAAATATATATATTCTTGATCAGCGTCACCTCCTACGTCGAAATGTGACCCCCTGTACGCCCGGTCGAGTCGGAGTCAACTCAGGAGGGGATGCAGATGAAGAATGCATGTACACGTACACTTTTCTACGTCTGCCTCCTTCTGTTCGTTACAAATGCAACGACGAACTCAATATATAATATATGTATTTACTTTTATCCTGTATACCATCGGCTGGTGGATCCATTAATTTAATGAATTAGCCTTGTAATGTTATACACAAAGTGCATCTCTTGTGAATAATAACTGAATTCAATAATAAATGTATAAATATACCCTACACCTTAAGGTTAGGAGTATATTAACTTTGTCACGAATGTGTAACGCATAGAAATAGAGTAGATAGATATAGAAAAGTATATGTATATATTCTTGATCAGCGTCCCCTCCTGATTCTATTTAGCCATGTCCCTCCGACTGTCTGTCTGTCTGTCTGTCGGTGGAAGTCACCATCACAGGGGAACCAGTGAAGATATCGGAATGAAATTTTGCAGAAGTATCCGTTGTTGTTGCGTAAGGGCTGGTCTTGGTGAAATGGGCAAAATCGGTCAACGGCCGGGACTACTATTTATTAGCGTCGCATTACTCGTTAATGTGTCGAATATGGGCGTCCCTTGCCCACTTTTACTTTACATCGACCGCAAACATTTTGACATGGGTTATATTGTTAACTATACAAACTATCTGAATTAAACTATACATAGCATTTTATAGTCCAACAAATTGTAGTTGGTCAAAAACTGGGCGTGGTCCGCCAACTTCACGGTGTAGGGTATTAAAGATTCGGCCAGGCCGAATATAGCACTCCTTCTGGTTTTGAATCATCTGCATGTATTGAAAAATGTATGTAATTCGGACAAAATGAAAATAGTAGCTTTAGAAAATTCTGATTCTCTTGCGATAACAGGATGTCATGCAAGCTGATGTCCTTGAGCTGATGTTCGATCCAGTACAAGTGCTCTTTGCGTAACTTCGGTGTCACTTACTCAGAGGTTCGTCATTTAATGACTATAACATATAATTACTACGTGTACCTGGTAGCTTTTGCACACAAATGCTACATAACATTCTACACCTGAATAGCGTTAATTTACAGAGAACACGGACGATTGCTGAGGTTTGCCCACTCAATCGCTCGCGTGTCTTCTTTAGTCTTCACATAAACTCTGGTGTAGTCTAACTTAAATCGATATAAAAATTAATATTTTTGGTGCAGTTAAAATGAAAGTTTGCGGTGCTGCAGTAATTATATTCTGGCACTTTTCTTTGGTGGCGTATGTCTGTTCGACAGTCCTTTAATCGAAGGCCTGCTGCGGAATAGTAGAGTACCCAATATTGTGATCCGAGAAGAGGTCAAATTCGAGTTGAAGACACATTTCAACTCTCAAATTTTAGCAGTTATTTTTATTGAATCGCGTTTCGATGACGGCCTGATGAACACTCTGAGGAGGACTTTGAATGGTTGGTACGGAACGGATATGCTTTTTGTGGCGGAGGACCTGCTGTCCGAAATGACCTGGAAGTGGCTTTTTGAGTGGTGTTGGTCGAGTGGATTCTACAACGTTTTGCTAGTCTCTTCGCAGCAACCAACCAGGTTACTTACATTCAACAAATTTCCCCGTGTACAAATAAAAAGTACGACGATAACCACATACTTTGAGCAACGCAATGTTTGGCGAGATTTTCACGGTTACCAGATACGTGCAGGTGTTTCTAATGCGCCGCCCAGGTCAATCATATACAAAAATCGGTCCAGTGGGGAAACAGTAATAAGCGGAGCCTTCTACCAAACAATCCAGTTGTTCGCTGAACGTCACAATGCAACGCTAGCGCCTGTGACTTTCCAGGACACTTCTACCTGTCTTAGCAGTTTGGGAGAAAATCTACATGACATATGCTCGAATGGAGCTGCCTTGCAAGCCAACCAAAGATATCAGTTCGCCGTAGCACCCCAGACGTTTTCTTTTTACTTATTGGTTCCATTTGCACGGCCCCTGAAGAAGTATGAGTACTTCCTCCTGCCTTTCGACTTACAAACCTGGATCGCTATACTTATGGCAGTAGGTTTCATTGCAGTGGGCATCTCCTTGCTACGCTGGCGGGATGTCGGGGTTTGGGATTTCAGCGGCTCACTGCTTACATCAGTTAGCAGCATGCTTTATCTGGGATTCAGGTTAAGAAGAACAACATGCAGAGTCAAGTTTCTGATTTACACGATCATGATTGCAAGCGGTTTCATTATCAGCAACTTATATTTGGCCAAGTTGTCCAGCTTCCTCACCTCAAACGTGTACGAAAAACAGATTGAATGGGTTGCAGATTTATTGGAAAAGAATGTCCCGGTTTTGATTGGTCCATATCTTGCACAAATTCTTAGTAACGTTGCCCTGCCGGAAGAACTGTGGAAGCAAATTAAGATAGTCGACTCTACTACTTAACTTTCACATCGCCTAGCATTGAACCCAGAGTATGCGTATATCTGTCCAGAGGATTTGTGCTCGTTTTTGCTGCACCAGCAGATTTTAATGACACGTCCCAGATTGAAACTGATGTCACACGAACTGGTCACCTTGCTAGCATACAATGATTTTCTTCTAAATGCATTTTCCATGGGTTTGTATGATGAAATTTCTAGACGTGTTAATGAAGAGGCCATAAAAGCTGGTCTCATTACGATATACAGAACAGAAATCAAGGAAGATAGGAAACCTTATTCCATGGAGGATTTTCAAGTGTTATTGATAATATTAGCGATTGGCAACTCAGCTGCATTGTTGTTATTTTGCATGGAAATTTTAATATTTTACTTTTCTAAACTTAGATCCAGACGTCAGTAAGAGCTTAATGGAGTTACACATAACTAAAGGCTTAACCAAAATCCAGAGGGAATGGAACTAAATCTGCATCTTATTTCTCCCATAATACCTTTATACGAAAAAATGTACTGTGGGACATAAATATATAGTATATATATATAGTGAGAGCAAAACTCCTACCATTTAAAGGATTAGTTATCGTATGTCTTTAAATATATTTATATAAAGCACAGGTTATAATTTTTGTATTTACGGATTAACTTGTTTAATTATACTTTATTCTAAATTCGATTTAACCAGTAAATTAATAAAGACTAAAAAACCTAACCAAAAATTATTTAACTTGCTCGAGGAAAGGTAAATTTTACTGGTCTACCTCCTTACAAAATCTGTAATTTAATTTATTAGCCTCCATTGTGTGTAAGAGGTCATTATAGATTACATGGTATGAAGATAGACCATATTATTTTGACTCCTTTGATTGCACGGGCATTAAAATATCTATAAACTAGAAAGGGTTTTGTCAATAAGTCACCGAGCAATTACTGCACAAAAGTACAGTAATAAGGATCGATTATTTGTGTACTATTCTATTCTATTATAGCAAATTACCTTTCAAATGGAGGACGTTCCCTTTCAACCATCCTTCGAAATGCACGTCAAAATTAAGTCCCATGGTAAGGTTTCTATAACATCATTAACACCAAAATATGATTATCGCATGTCACTTATTATATGTATAAAGTCGCGGAATACGAAATCGCAGAGGCAAGAAACTATTACAATTGAATGTATATTATTTTTTATGATTCCGATGTCGATTATCGACTTGTACAATTTTTATAGAGAATTACTTATAAAAATTGTACAAGTTTTTGTTTTAAATCTTTCTACATTTAAGGACCTACTGTGGTCAAAAACTCAATCAAAGAAGGAAGGATGGAGGATTGACTCAGCTGAAATGGCTTTAAAGAGGTTATAGTCGTTAAAGTCGTTTCTTCAGCCGGAAAAGCGATCTTTCTCAAAGAAGAAAAAAAAAAAAAAAGGAAAATAAATAATATTTTTATTTAAAATAATAATAATCTTTAAAATAATAATATTTTTATTCCTATATTTCATGCTTAATTTTACACTTCATATTTTGCTGAATTAAAAGACATACGAAATAATGTAGAAATGTCCAGAGTATTACTTTATGTTTATATATGGACATATGGTAGAAGTATTATCTTTTCTTTAATTGTTCAAAAGAACTCGATATTTACATATAATCAGTACATTTCAAATCCGTAGTTATTTAGAAAGTACAAAATGTCAAAGTAGGAGGATCACGCCTATTATAGATACAGTATACTATTATATACAATACATACTAGAAGAGATGTTATTGGCAGATATGGGGGAAAGTGGGCCGATCAGTGGGATTATGATCACTTTTTGTCAATATAGTAACCTTTAGTTTTCAATCCTAAGAGCTTGACTCTTTCATAGAGTCATCTTAGCTCGATTAGTCATGAAGGACATGCGTTTAATATATCTAGTGAATTCCTTGTATTTGTGATTTCTACAGACGTATAGACATGGACGTATAGACGTATAGAAGGAAGGGTGTAGCATAAATGGGCTACATTATCACAGGATGTACCTGATGTTCACTAAATTCAGATTAATGCCCTATACGACAAATAAATATAGAAGGATGCGAGTATGTACAGTGAGGATACCCTACACCTTAAGGTTAGGATTATATGAACTTTGTTACGAAATGTGTAACGCATAGAAATAAAGCGTCACCTCCTGAGTCTATTTGGCCATGTCCCTCTGACTGTCTGTCTCTCTGTCGGTGGAAGTCACGATCACAGGAGAACCGGTGAAGATATCGTGATGAAATTTTGCAGAAATGTTGTTTCTTGTGGTGTGCAGGTTGGTATTGAAAATGGGCAAAATCGGTCCACGACCACGCCTATTTCTTATTAGAAATGTGATATCAGGGTTCGTTTTTGCGTTATGACAACAAAATTTCATTCCTGAGTATAGAGTAGCATTATCCGTTAATATGCCAAATATGGGCGTGATCCGCCCATACAAACAACTAAGCAAGTTATTTTGTTTTGAAAACAGGTAACGACCACGCCTACTATTTATACATAGCCGTAGCTAGGACTCATGGAGCCCGGGATGGTTAATCAACTTGCAGCCCCAAAAATTCCTAGAATTCAATCAATCAATACTTGATTTCCAAAACTGCCGCCCCCGAAATTGTGCGCCCCGGGCGATTGCCATCCTCGCCCCCTAGCTACGCCACTGTATTTATACCCGTCTGTGATTGAATGTGATTATAAGGTAACTTTCTTTATAACCACATATTTCCTCTACTTTCTGTTTGTATTTCACTCTATAATGCTACTGTTCTGCAATAAGAAATCTAAATAAATTAAAAATGCCATCTGCATTGTGCGTTACAAACGTTACAAGCAACTTAATATACCTTTTCACCTTCCCCTCGTCCTAATTTGCCACCAGCACTTTTTAATCAATTCATGACTTCAAAGCGATTTTTTACCACATGCAATCAACACATTTCTACACATTCTTTACTATTCTACACATTCTATAATTTCGATTTTAAGTGTCATGGTTCCCATTTCATGAATTAAAGTCTATTACAAATCCCTCGACGAATAAAACAATATAGTTTTTAGTTTTAAACAATAACCTTGAATGCAGGTAGAATTTTAATCCATTACGATATAAGAGATACGAGATATTACACGTAAACAACAATGTTGCTGTTAGAAAATGAAAAGTGTGCTCGTTCGACGTGGTCGAAGCAGAGATACCCTACACCCTTGTGAGTTCTAATAAAAGATACTAACTGAACTAACTAATCGTTAGTACAAAATGGTACATTGGCGCACCAGGATCTGGGGACTTAGAATTCGGAATTTATGCGAAGTAATATTGAAGTTGGTGGATCAAGCTTTTTTGTGGATCTTAACTACATTAATACTACAACACATGAAGAATACATATAAAAAAAATGTTGAGAAACGTTGTCGTAAAATGCTTGAGAATATGATAGAATAGCATATTCGTTTAAATTTTAATGTATAACTATTCTGGGAATTCATTAAGGTATCAAGTGGAGTTGAAATGATTGTTGACATCAAATCATTTCCAGCAAACATGGAAATAATTCAATTTAATAAGTACGGTGAAAGATTAAATAAGAAATTCGAATATTTAAAAGAAGTTAAGCACCTGGGGCCTGGTGCATTTTAGAATTTCTTTCTAAAGGTTGTCATTCAAAAGGACTTTCATCAGAGGTCACGAAGGTGTACAGTACCTCAGCTCCGGCCAACCTGAAAACAGCACGCTTTCTACACTCCACTGTTTAATTTTCGATATTAAATGCTACGGTAAAATATATGTGAGCTATTTGGATGTAGGAATAGAGCTATATTTTGTCGAACAAGTAGGGGGGAGGTTTCAGCTGAGAGATATCATGATGTGGTGCTTGACTCTAAAACTATTTTAGATGGATATACGAAAACTGTTGTTAAAATCGTATTCGTCCGGTACACTTTTCCTCTGTACCACTCTTGAAAGGTTTCCATGTTGCACTGGACACTTTACTCCGTCTTTCTCATTCTGATAGTCGTTCTCTCTGAAGTTGCTAGTAGTTGACAAGGTGCATGTACCTCTTGCGTCCCATTCTACATAGAGCACAACTGCTGTTGAAGGGCTTATTTATCTAAAAACGAACGTTTCTATATTATTAAGTAAAAATAACATTAGTTAATTTGATTAAAAAATCACCGTTACTTGGTTTGGTATGCTTAAAAGGACACGTAAACGTTTTTGACCACTCAATCGTTCGCGTGTGCTCATTGTCTAGTCAGTTCTTGCATAGTGGTCAAAATTGTGTTCGGTGCCATGAAGGTTTTCGGTACTGAAGTTTTTATATTCTTGCACTTTTCTTTGGTAGCTTGTGCACTTGGAAACGAGCTGCATCATCTTGTGCAGGATCTGGAGGATCGTATACAAGCGAGAACAACGGTTTACTATGATCTGATTGAAAGTCCTTTAATCGAGGGCCTGCTGCGGAATAGTAGAGTGCCCAATATTGTGATTCGAGAAGAGGTCAAATTCGAGTTGAAGACACATTTCAACTCTCAAATATTAGCAGTGGTTTTCATTGAATCGCACTTCGCCGACAGACTGGCAAACACTCTGATGACAACTTTGAATGGCTGGTACGGAACGGATATGCTTTTCGTGGCGGAGGACCTGCTGTCCGAAATGACCTGGACGTGGCTTTTTGAGTGGTGTTGGTCGAGTGGATTCTACAACGTTTTGCTAGTCTCTTCGCAGCAACCAACCAGGTTACTTACATTCAACAAATTTCCCCGTGTACAAATAAAAAGTACGACGATAACCACATACTTTGAGCAACGCAATGTTTGGCGAGATTTTCACGGTTACCAGATACGTGCAGGTGTTTCTAATGCGCCGCCCAGGTCAATCATATACAAAAATCGGTCCAGTGGGGAAACAGTAATAAGCGGAGCCTTCTACCAAACAATCCAGTTGTTCGCTGAACGTCACAATGCAACGCTAGCGCCTGTGACTTTCCAGGACACTTCTACCTGTCTTAGCAGTTTGGGAGAAAATCTACATGACATATGCTCGAATGGAGCTGCCTTGCAAGCCAACCAAAGATATCAGTTCGCCGTAGCACCCCAGACGTTTTCTTTTTACTTATTGGTTCCATTTGCACGGCCCCTGAAGAAGTATGAGTACTTCCTCCTGCCTTTCGACTTACAAACCTGGATCGCTATACTTATGGCAGTAGGTTTCATTGCAGTGGGCATCTCCTTGCTACGCTGGCGGGATGTCGGGGTTTGGGATTTCAGCGGCTCACTGCTTACATCAGTTAGCAGCATGCTTTATCTGGGATTCAGGTTAAGAAGAACAACATCCAGAGCCAAGTTTCTGATTTACACGATCATGATTGCAAGCGGTTTCATTATCAGCAACTTATATTTGGCCAAGTTGTCCAGCTTCCTCTCCTCCAACGTGTACGAAAAACAGATTGAATCGGTTGCAGATTTGTCGGAAAAGAATGTCACGGTTTTGATTGGTCCATATCTTGCACAACTTTTTAGTACCGTTGCCCTGCCGGAAGAACTGTGGAAGCAAATTAAAATAGTCGATGCTATTAGTTACTATTCACATCAGTTTGCGCTGAACCCAGAGTATGCGTATATCTGTCCAGAGGATTTGTGCTCGTTTTTGCTGCACCAGCAGATTTTAATGACACGTCCCAGATTGAAACTGATGTCACACGAACTGGTCACCTTGCTAGCATCTGTCCCACATGTGGTCTCATGGCCTTTAAAGGAAGCATGCAATGAATTTCTTCTAAATGCATTTTCCATGGGTTTGTATGATGAAATTTCTAGACGTGTTAATGAAGAGGCCATAAAAGCTGGTCTCATTACGATATACAGAACAGAAATCAAGGAAGATAGGAAACCTTATTCCATGGAGGATTTTCAAGTGTTATTGATAATATTAGCGATTGGCTACTCAGCTGCATTGTTGGTATTTTGCATGGAAATTTTAATATTTTACTTTTCTAAACTTAGATCCAGACGTCAGTAAGAGCTTAATGCAGTTCCATACAACTAAAGGCTTAATCAAAATCAAGAGAAAATGGGAATAAATATGCATCTTATTTGCCCGATGAATTTCTTTCAGATTGAAGGATTGTTGCGTTTGTTTGGTCCCATAGTACCTTTATATTAAAAAAATTTACAATGGGAGATAAAGGGTTGATAATACAAATTATACTCGTTTGACATGTACTAAATGTACTAACTCAATTATCGTATATCTTTGCACTTCACATCAAGCTACTAAATGCACATCTTTTGTATAACTTGTAATGCAAGACCAAGCGGATCACACGTATAATTAAAAGAGAAATTAATACCAATATTGTAAGCATAAACGTATATACACACATATGAATATATAGTACAGCTTGTAATTTTTATATTTACGGATTAACTTGTTTAAATATACTTTATTTTAAATTCGATTTAACCAGTAAATTAATAAAGACTAAAAACACCTGACAAAAATTGTTTAACTTGTTCGAGGAAAGGTAAATTTTACTGGTCTACCTCCTTACAAAATCTGTAATTTACTTTGTGTGCCGTCCATTGTGTGTAGGAGGTCATTATAGATTACATGGTATGAAGATAGACAATTTTATTTTTACGTCTTTAATTGCACGGGCATTAAAAGATCTATAAACTTTTTTAAATGTAAAAATAGCCTGTACTCGTATTTTAAAAAAAACTGACCCAAAATATTTACCAATAACCAACGAAATTTCTTGAAAATATAGAAGAAAGGATGAATTGTTTTTTAGAATTATAAATAAAAACAAAATACAAAAAAGGTTGCCATGTCTCGTGCTCTCTTTCTATTTTTTATATGCATATCCTAACCCGTTCGCCCGTTGTTAATTTTTACAACTTGGAAATTCCTGTAATAAAGGAGGCTGGCGAAAAGGTAAAAAACATTTGAAGGTCATTACAGGAAATAATGGGAAATACAATTAAAAAAGTTCGAATAATGCGAACTCATAAATGCAGGTAGATTCCAATATACGGTAGACAGATAGTACGTACACCATAACATTGCTGCTGCTACTGACACGTCAAATCAATCACTCCGTGCCATCACAGTGCTTTCGTTGAAATGAAAGCGCATACAAACAGACTCTCAACCGCTTGCACGTTAAGGCCGTGGTTATGCTATCGAGTTTTGCTTGGCAAGTAGGACTTTTTTTGTTGTTTTGTGTGTAAAAAAGAGAATTGTTTACACACAAAACAACAAAAAAAAGTCCTACTTGCCAAGCAAAACTCGATAGCATAACCACGGCCTTACGAGTTTGAGTCATGCATAATATTTTGTCGTGTGGCAATGAGTAACTTTAAAGAAGAAGTCAAATGGTTTATGATTAAAGCTTAATAAATAACAATAATAACAATAAATAAGTCTTAATTATCTACACATAATAAGATATCTCAAATAAGTTTTTGTTGTTTAGGTTATGTATATATTTAGTTACGAAACGAAATTTTCGACAATAAAAATTTGTAGGACGAAAATTATCCAAAGCGAGCTGTCAAAAGGAGGAAGATGGGTTTTGTTGGGATGGTGGTCCTTCTTCCGGTAGTGGTGCTCGTGGGAGGTTCAGCGAGCTGCGAAAAATAAGTAATAAGGAGTAAGAATCGAGGAGCAATCCAGCGTAGAATCGCGTCGAACATCGCTGCTGGCCGCATGGCATTTCGGCCAAGAGATTTCGTACTAGCAAAATAATAAAATTCACGTTGTATCCCATTTAGCATATGTTTATATTTAAGTATTACCACTGTAATCATAACCTAATATTTCTTTCTCTTCCATATGAATGTACTGGCTGAGCGCTCAACCACGGAGACCATCGAAGAAAGTGTGAAAACTAGTTATAAACAAACCAATTTCTTCATATAAGATACAATGATGATGGAGTAAGCCGAAGAGGGCGGGGAGCCCAGGGATAGACAGGGGCCACTCTCGGCAACTAGTCCGCTGATCGATAGCCACGTAGGGTACTGACCGCCATAACCGCCGGGCTTCCACTGCTATAACGTTGGTCAGAACAGAATTTTCACGTTACGGCAGCACGGGGAGGGACTAAAAAGAACCTGCAGGCCGGGCAACGCCTATGCCGACCAACACCTTAGGCAACGGGCCTCCACGGGTCGCGCCGTAACAAATCCTTTTAAAGCAGTTTCAGCTGAGTCAATCCTCCCTTCTTCCATCTTTGACTGCATTTTTGGCTACAGTAAGTACAGGTTTCATCCCTGATGTCAAAATAAATTTAAATATAGAAAGATTTAAAATAAAAACTTGTACAATGTTTCCAGTTATTCTGGTGTTAATGATGTTATTGAAACCTTACAATGGGATTTAAATTTGACGCGCATTTTGAAAGATGGTTCAAACGGAACGACCTCCATTTTAAAGGTAATTTGCTATAATATTGTGTGTAGGAATTAATAATGCGGATGTCTTGGCTTGAAAATGGCATTTATTTGAATAACAAAATGAATGAGTACATTAAGCAATATATTGCCCATCGTTGGCTATGACTTCATCCCATCTTCTGGGAAGTTTATTGATTCCTCGTTTGAAGAAGTCCTCATCTTTCGAGGCAATACATTCATCGACCCATTTTCGTACTTCTTCAGCATTTCGAAAGCGTACATCTGCCAGGCTGATCTGCATTGATCGGAACAAATGGTAATCAGAAGGAGCAAGGTCTGGAGAGTACGGGGGTGATCAAGATGATCCCAACCGAGCCTCTTTACTTTTTCTTTAACGATGTTTGCACGATGTGGTTTGGCATTGTCATCGTGGAACAAAACTTTGTGGTATTTTCGAGCTATCAATGGTCGTTTTTCGTTCAGTTTCTTTGCCAGTTCTTTCAATTGGCGTCTGTAGCGATCAGCTGTAACCGTTTCATTTGGTTTTAACAGATCGTAATTTTAATTTAATTTTTTCAGGCACAAAATTCGACATGTTTGATGCAATAAAAAACTTTGTTGTTTACACTTCAACGAAATGACACATACTGAAATTTTTAGCTTAATGACAGACAAAAACAAAGAAAATTGCCGCGGTGTGCTCTGATGCACATAATGCTAGTTACGCCATCTTTTATCTAAATCCGCATTATTAATTCCTACTCCTATTAGATTACTGTAGTTTTGTGCAGTAATTCGATCAGTGACATAATGATAAAAGACTTTCTAGTTTATAGATCCTTTAATGCCCGTGCAATTAAAGGCGTCAAAATAAAATCTTCATACCATGAAATCTTTAAAACCTCTTACACACAATAGACCCTAACTAAATTATAGATTATAGATTTTGTAAGGAGGTAGACCAGTAAAATTCACCTTTCCTCGAACAAGTGTGATGACGCAAAATCCTGCGCCACACATTATTTCAAATTATTTTAAATTCTTCAATATGTATACTTTTCTGTTATTTTTATACTACCCATATACATAATCTAAGCTCAAAAAATAATGTAATGAATTTAATAACGTATAAACATAAGGCAATAAATATAAGTGATAGTGAAATAAGAGAAAAATATGTTAAAATAACTAGAAATAAGTATATAAGTAAGATAAGAATTAGCGATAAGGAATACAAACGGTGACCAGAATGAACAACGCAGAGCAATTCATGGAAATAACGGGACCAACAAGCACAAAAGCATTCCTACGAGAAAGAGCGAGAGAAGAGTGGACAAAGACATACGTACACAGCGGAACAAAATCCGCGAAAAAACATAAAAGGAACGAGCTCAACCACAAGAGTCAGTCAGTTGCCAAACTCGATGCGATCAACATCAGTCGAAGCTAACACCGCGGTAAGTAAAGTACACAGCCTATCCTCCTCCCCTCCTCCTTCTCTTATTAAACTGCCAGACTTCATAAGTCTCCAGAAATAAGTGAAGTACACAGCCAATCCTCCTCCCCTCCTCTTATTAAGCTGCCAGACTTGATAAGTCTCCAGAAATAAGAGAAGACTTCCTACCTACTCTCCCTCCTCTCCGACCAAGTGGGAAGATTTGATAAATCATGTCGGTCTCCTGTCCTTCAATCCTTCGTACTTACTACCCGGGTGAGCACTCAGCAATCGCAGTCGGCACAGTCATCGAGCACACCGTCAACGTACAGTCACGGTCAACGTCTACTCTCTCGGAGCCCAGTCAGCGCCCACCACAGAGTCAGCGTACAGGCAATATCTACAGAGCACGAGCAACGGCTACGCAAACTCTCAGAGCACGAACAACGGCTACGCAAAGTCTCTCAGAGCGCGACAACGGCTACGCATAACTCTCTCAGAGCACGACAACTACTACGCCTACTCTCTCGGAGCTTAGCCAATACCTACGCATACTCTCTGAAGGTACCCTCAGCGCCCACGTATATTCTAGGAGAACACAATCAACATACACACACCCAACATTACGAAGCCTGTTTCCACGACACAACAACTCTGCTTACATGCTTCAGCGTTCGTTCGAAGTCACCGGTTGTACACGTCATATATGTATCACAAGTTAAAGAATTTTAGTTTACTTTTACTTATTTCGAAGTCTTAATTTTTTCACTGGTTATATCAAATTTAGAAACTATAATTAAACAAGTTAATCCGTGAATACAAAACCTACAACCTGTGCTTTATATAAATATATTTAAAGACATACGACAAGTAATCCTTTAAATGGTAGGAGTTTTGCTTTCACTATTCTGCAATATATGTCCAATAGATGTAGACAAGATGCAGATTTATTTCCATTTCCACTTGATTTTGGTTAATCCTGTAGTTATATGGAACTCCTTAAGCTCTTACTGACGTCTGGATCTAAGTTTAGAAAAGTAAAATATTAAAATTTCCATGCAAAATACCAACAATGCAGCTGAGTAGCCAATCGCAAATATTATCAATGACACTTGAAAATCCTCCATGGAATAAGGTTTCCTATGTTCCTCGACTTCTGTTGTTCTGTACATCGTTATTAGACCAGCTTTTATGGCCTCTTCATGAAAACGTTTAGAAATTTCATCATACAAACCCATGGAAAATGCATTTAGAAGAAATTCATTGCATGCTTCCTTTAAAGGCCATGAGACCACATGTGGGACAGATGCTAGCAAGGTGACCAGTTCGTGTGACATCAGTTTCAATCTGGGACGTGTCATTAAAATCTGCTGGTGCAGCAAAAACGAGCACAAATCCTCTGGACAGATATACGCATACTCTGGGTTCAGCGCAAACTGATGTGAATAGTAACTAATAGCATCGACTATTTTAATTTGCTTCCACAGTTCTTCCGGCAGGGCAACGGTACTAAAAAGTTGTGCAAGATATGGACCAATCAAAACCGTGACATTCTTTTCCGACAAATCTGCAACCGATTCAATCTGTTTTTCGTACACGTTGGAGGAGAGGAAGCTGGACAACTTGGCCAAATATAAGTTGCTGATAATGAAACCGCTTGCAATCATGATCGTGTAAATCAGAAACTTGGCTCTGGATGTTGTTCTTCTTAACCTGAATCCCAGATAAAGCATGCTGCTAACTGATGTGAGCAGTGAGCCGCTGAAATCCCAAATCCCGACATCCCGCCAGCGTAGCAAGGAGATGCCCACTGCAATGAAACCTACTGCCATAAGTATAGCGATCCAGGTTTGTAAGTCGAAAGGCAGGAGGAAGTACTCATACTTCTTCAGGGGCCGTGCAAATGGAACCAATAAGTAAAAAGAAAACGTCTGGGGTGCTACGGCGAACTGATATCTTTGGTTGGCTTGCAAGGCAGCTCCATTCGAGCATATGTCATGTAGATTTTCTCCCAAACTGCTAAGACAGGTAGAAGTGTCCTGGAAAGTCACAGGCGCTAGCGTTGCATTGTGACGTTCAGCGAACAACTGGATTGTTTGGTAGAAGGCTCCGCTTATTACTGTTTCCCCACTGGACCGATTTTTGTATATGATTGACCTGGGCGGCGCATTAGAAACACCTGCACGTATCTGGTAACCGTGAAAATCTCGCCAAACATTGCGTTGCTCAAAGTATGTGGTTATCGTCGTACTTTTTATTTGTACACGGGGAAATTTGTTGAATGTAAGTAACCTGGTTGGTTGCTGCGAAGAGACTAGCAAAACGTTGTAGAATCCACTCGACCAACACCACTCAAAAAGCCACTTCCAGGTCATTTCGGACAGCAGGTCCTCCGCCACAAAAAGCATATCCGTTCCGTACCAACCATTCAAAGTCCTCCTCAGAGTGTTCATCAGGCCGTCATCGAAACGCGATTCAATAAAAATAACTGCTAAAATTTGAGAGTTGAAATGTGTCTTCAACTCGAATTTGACCTCTTCTCGGATCACAATATTGGGTACTCTACTATTCCGCAGCAGGCCTTCGATTAAAGGACTGTCGAACAGACATACGCCACCAAAGAAAAGTGCCAGAATATAATTACTGCAGCACCGCAAACTTTCATTTTAACTGCACCAAAAATATTAATTTTTATATCGATTTAAGTTAGACTACACCAGAGTTTATGTGAAGACTAAAGAAGACACGCGAGCGATTGAGTGGGCAAACCTCAGCAATCGTCCGTGTTCTCTGTAAATTAACGCTATTCAGGTGTAGAATGTTATGTAGCATTTGTGTGCAAAAGCTACCAGGTACACGTAGTAATTATATGTTATTGTCATTAAATGACGAACCTCTGAGTAAGTGACACCGAAGTTACGCAAAGAGCACTTGTACTGGATCGAACATCAGCTCAAGGACATCAGCTTGCATGACATCCTGTTATCGCAAGAGAATCAGAATTTTCTAAAGCTACTATTTTCATTTTATAACGAATTACATACATTTTCCATACATGCAGATACAGATAATTCAAAACCAGAAGGAGTGCTATATTCGGCCTGGCCGATTCTTAAATACCCTACACTTTGAAGTTGGCGGAACACGACCATATTCGGCCATATTCCCATAGTCTGCTCAAAGACGTACCTTGTTAGCCCATCGTTTCTTAATAAGAAATAGCTATACTTATAATAATAAGAGGTACAATATATAAAATGAAAATATTATATGGCTTTCCGATATGGTCCAGTGTTTCTCCTATATTTAATAAATATTATTTATTAAAGAATTTGGAAATCTGGAACGTAAGTTCTTGCGACATTGTATTGGGAAATATTTACAATCACCCTCAAAATGTTGGTTCCCATTGGTGTATACGTTGATGACGTTTTTACTACCTTGAACGGATTTATGAGTATATTAAAAAAATAATAAAACAAATAAAACAATTATAATCAACGACTAACGTCTTGAATCGTGTAGCCATGCTATATTTTTTAGGCATACTTTTAGGCTTTGTTTTTATAGTACAATTTTATTTCCTACATTTTGATATCTGGTTCTCGTTTGATTTTTGGGGTCGGTTTGGTGCCTCGTGCCAGGCAGTTGAAAGGAATGGAAAAAATAGCTTCCGTGATCTCACACTGCTGCGGGAGCTTGAATTGTTCCAGAATCTCTTGGATTTCCTATCCTACGATTTGCTTGAGGACTTGGATAGCTTGGTAAAACTGGGAGTTGTATCTTGATGAATTTTAGGTCAAAAAGCAGAGGTAAGGTAAAAGTAAGGTTGAGCAGAATCTCTTTGCCTCTCTTTTCTGACTTCAGTCGGTTTTTCTTTCTGCTAGATCGATACACGGGCCTTTTCTTGAACAATCTGACCATCGTGGAGGTAGAGGATTTTCAAGGCCTCTCCAATTTAAACGACAACATGCTGAAAACAAGTTCTTGAAGTCGATAGAAACAAATGCTTTGACGCCTCTGGTGAATCTAGAAAAACTCTAAGTTTTCTGAATTCAAAACCAAACCAAAAAAATCAACTTGATGGCATGACTCTCTCAATGATCTTTTATCCTTGCTTGGTACCGACCACCCTCCCCAGTCGTATCGATTCCAATAAATTGCAGTATCTGCCGCATGGAGCATTGAGTGGACTCAAAAAACTGTTGACTGTGAAACCGGATAAGAATTCGTGGTTGTCGGGCCCTTTATTTGGTTCAGACTTTGATTGGTGTGATTTAATTCGAATGTTGTTTGTCAAACTGCACTTCAATTACTTCAGCTGTCAAGAGGAAGTTAAGCAATCATCTATTATGCTGTCCTTTGGCAGCAGCTGTCAGAAACATTCCTATGGAAATCTTATTGCAAGGCCGAATATAATAAATTCGCTTTTGATATTAAACTCATTTTAATAATTGGTTTTCATTTTATCAAATAATCTTCTTAACAACAATTAAAACATATAAAAAATACTTGCAACTGTGAATTTTAACATCTTTAATAAACATTATTTATTTTCGTTTTACTAATAATAATAATAATAATAATAATAATAATAATAATAATAATAATATTAATAATAATTAATGATAATAATAAAGAATATAAAATAAGATATTGTAATTTAAACATTATAAAAATAAACAATATACAAAACTACAAACAAAAAACAAGGAAATAAATAGTTTTATTTAGAACTGATAGAACATATATAAAAAAATATTCAAAAACAACAAATACTAAAATTACAAACAAAAGAAAATTAACTCAATTTGAAAGTTAAAAAAAATTTAAAAATAAAATTTTAATGTAAATTTAAAACATAAACTTTAATTTTAAGTAAGACGCATTTATATATTCTCAAAGCTGAATTAATTTTGAATTGTTTCAGTTTTTGTATTTTCGTCTTTTTTATTTTATTTTATGCATTGATTATTATTTTAAAACTGTTTCATTTAATTTAAAATCGTATTTATTTGAAAACTTTTCTATACTATTCCTAAGTAATTAATTGCTTTAGTATTTTTATTTATTGTGACTACTCAATTGACTTACTTTTATTTTTATTGTTTTATAGATTTTTGTTTATAAATTTTCGGAACTTATCGATTTACTTTACTTCAATTGGTTGTCTGCTTCACGTCATCTTAATTAGAATGAACGCTGCGTTTCTCTCTTGACCCCACCCACCCTGTATAACTAATCCACTTCTAATTTTCTAAAACTACCGACGACACCCGCATCGATGTCACCGATGTCGTTGCCCGCAAAGTTGGCCGCATCTTTTGTAACTTCGATTTGCATGTCGTCGAGAGCCAAAATGGTGGCTCGTCGCTGTTGCAGCTTAAGTTTGAACTCCTTGATCATGTCAGCCATGGGGACGGATCCACCGTATTCCTTGGGTAAAATGTCCGGATTGATTTTGGCTTTCAAAGCATCAACGGACTTGTGCACCTGATAGGAGAGAGAGAGAGAAGAAAAAGAAGGATTAATGATCAGAGATCAGAACAAATAATGTTTATAAAAGAAAGAAAGAAGTATATGTATGTTTTAGATAAAGAAATCAACCGTTTCTAGATGGGGACTTTTATTATAAGGATATATACATATATGTACCTAATTAAGGATTATAAAATAATACATACGTATATCCGTTTCTTCAGTTTTTCGCTCAGCATACTGACTCCAAGCTCAATGATTCTATTGGCGTAGTACGGAATGTTGATGAAGTGCGTTTCTTTGTGACGCATCGGTGTGGAGTTCTAAGAGCCATCAAAGAAACATCAAATCAGTACCCCTCCTTTCACTCTCTCTCTCTCTCTCTCTCTCTCTTTCCACACTTACCTGTATACACTTCAAAATGCTGCGCAGATCGGTGAGCGACCAGAGACTCACGAAACCCATATTCATGCCGCTCTCGTCGTTCACATACACATAGCCGGACACCTGAGAGTCCTCGTCGTCCAGCAGCGCCTCGCAGATTAACGAATGCACGCGCGCCATCTGCACCGACGTATACCTGTACGGGTCGAATTTGCCCGCCACGGAGAAGATCACCTGCCGTCCCTGTTCGTCGCGTTGCGGCAACGGTACCAGGTAACCATTCTCGAAAATCTGACTGATCGCCGGGTCCTCGATGTCCAGCTTGGTGAACCATTGTGGGAAGAGTTGACGAATGGTGAGATAGCGTTCCAGCATCTCGCACGCTGCGGGCACCGAAAACTTCTTGGTACGCAGAAAGCGCAGCAGAAATACGGCGTCGGTGCGACACTTTTTGATGTGCGGATGCTTGGCGATCCACTCGCGAAACTGAGCGAGTGCTTGTCTGCGGATATTTTCGTCCTCGTGCAGATCCTTCTTGGCCAGGCGCTTCATGTCCGCACTCAGAGAGCACACGTAAGGATCAAAGTCGTTGGCAGTGCGGCCAGAGAGATGAGGCTGTTGCATGAGTTCGGTTTCCAACACTATGCAGGAGATAAGCCCAAAAGAAAGATTAGAAAACAATAGAAAGAGAGCGAGTAATTTAAATAACCTTTCATCAAATCAATATTTAACCGATCTAAATACATATTATATATTTGCCGATTAACCAAGCTTTCGTTGGTTAAACGAGTATCAATCGATTAATTTCTAAGATGAATTTTACATATGAAATGAAATTTTTCCGATATGTATCTGTAAATGTTTAGATAAGCCATTGACACCGACTCTCCACGGATCCTATGGCTTAGTGGTTTTACCCAAATACTAGTTGACCTTGCTGCTCACCTCTCAACCGAAGCGATTGGGCAACTCTGCATCGAATGCAGTCAAATAATAGAGCTACGAATACGAAGATTTGAATAACCGGTCCCTCTCCTGGGACCGAAGCAAATACATAAACTAATAAATTATGTGCGTATGTCTGACGCAAGATAAACACCATGAATAAATTCGGTGCGAGTTGGGGCAGCAGTTGAAAAAAGAGTGCCAACCAACATTTATTTAATCAATCAATAGTTCGATCCCAAAATCATCTAGACGTTGGATTTTCTTCTCAATTTTATATCGATTATTACACTGTCTTGAAGCTTGATTTTGACGTTTGAAATGCAAAGAAAATATTTACGATATCTGTGGAAAATATCGTACAACCATTTGACAGATCTCTGTAAATTTCAGTTTCATTTTAAAGAAAGAAAACTGTAATTATTAAAAATAAAATAATTAAACTTTTATCCGTTTACAAATAAAATCATGTTTAAAATCATCAATCGAATCGCCTTCTTTTTCTAAAAATACAAATCCAAATCTTTTCTATAGGTTTTTTATTCAAATCGGATCCATATTTATGGACGTTTGTTTGGTGTTATAATTTGCATAACTGTTGTTGTTGTTGGTGGTGTTGTTTTTTCTCATGCATTTTGACTCATATTTAGGCCAACATACGCTCTACGATATTTTTTCTTACTCAACGTCTCGTAGCTTCAATTGCTGTGACCTTCGTTGTTATTATGATGTATTTTTTACATACAAACAACTTCACGTCACGTTTTTATGATTTTAAACGTTGTTTAATTTTAGGGCAGCAGCGTCGGCGACGTGCGACAGCCGATCATCACCGATTTTATTCTCTTTTAACACAAACACAAACACAAACACAAACACATTTTAAGGAAGTTTATCGATGAACTTAAAATAACCCACTTTTTCCGCCGACTTCATCATGATTTTATTAATTATTTGCTATTACAAAAAATTATTATTGAATATAATTTCATTTCATGAGATATTTGGATTTTTTTAAAGATAATTTTTAGAGACATTATAGAGAGATTGCACTCAGTTATTGTCGAAATATGACATCAATCAATCAATCAATTAATATAAATGACAAACAATAACCTTCAAAATAAATGAATAACTTCGTTTTTGGATTTGATACTTGTTTCCCCATTTTATTTCCGCATTTAATGTAAATTAACTTAACATAATTTAATAATATCATTAAAAATATTCTCTCTCGATGATATACGGATGTATAATTAACTAAAAATTCAGATCTGTATTCTGCTATACTGAAAATTATTTAATTATTTATCAATATGCAGCAACAACAACAACAACAGAGACACAACTTGATTTCAATACAATTCATTGTCATACTTTTGAAACTTAGCGATTGCAACAACTGGATTGGACGATCGAAGTTTCAAACAAGCAATGAAAAACCCCAACAAAAAAGGTGGCCACACATAAGAAAGAGAATTTTAAATATGTATGTTGCCAACTGAAAGGAAAATCGTAATCGATTCGAAAAGACCTAAATTTGGTTTGGCCCCAAAAAGCCACATGAGATCATTTGCATAATTTTGTGTTCCACTAAATTGACCTTAACATCGTTTTTGCTTTAATTAAATGTTTGTTGTCTTAAAGTTTGTTGTGATTGTTATCCCTTTCTTTCGAAAAACATGTTCGGTCGTCTTGCTTCTGGCCGGCGAATCGGTAATCAACTGAAATGCGAGCGACTTTTAAGGGTAAAGCGAACAACGAGATGAACAACGTCACGATCTGGTTTGTCGCTGCGACTGGTTTGATTGTTGATCAGAGATCCATTTGTTGCTGTTGTTGTTGCTTATGGATGTAATTGTTTAATATTATATAATCTCATGCGTCGTCGTAAATGAGTCTAAGTGAGTGAGTTGTGCCCGTCACATGGAAGAGGAAACAAACAAAAAAGCCCACTCAAATACTGGTTGCTGTTGTCATGGTTTTTGTTTGAGGAGTTCAAAGTCGTTTGAGTAAAAACTCAATGCTCGATATACACTAAGAGTAGAGTTGGAGTGCCTCTTTTGACTTGGTTGCCTCCATCCATTGGCAACTTTTTTCTTCCTCGCGATGTTGCAAAATATGTTCAAATTGGTTGAAAAAAAAAGAATCCCCTTTAACTTGTATCTTAATTTCAGTGTATGTATTTCTTCTCAACAACCAGGTTCTTATTTATTTATACTTAATGCTTGGGCATTTTAAATTTCTTTTAGTAGAAACCGGGGGGGTTTTTTCGGGGGTTTTAACTGAGTATTTAATTATTTACGATTTGTTACCAGATTACGAGGGTGTGGCATAGTATTCGGTGTTGGCAGCAGATTTAATTTACTGCTTTGAAGGTTGAACAATTTATGGACGAAGCAACACCGAAGCGAACGAAATAAATTGTTGAACTAGTTAAAGACGCGTAGTATTTGGGCAAATCTTTCCAAATAATTATCGCCAGTTATCGTTAGAAAGTTAATTAGTTTGAAGTTATTTTAATGGAGAAAATCATAGTTAAATATCGTATCATTAAATCATAATATCGTCCCATTACTCTTCCTATTTCTAGTATTTAAATTACATACTTATGTAAGTAAATTGATTTAAATTCCAAAACAGTTCCCCATGAAGACCTCAAAAATTTAAACTTGAAAATTCCACAATTTTGAAGAAAAACACAAAAAACTGAACAGCAAACAAACCTGTAACGGAAATGTTGACAACTGATTTACATAAACTCAAGTACACAATATATACGAGTATGTACATATATGTAAATAAAAGCTAATGTTTAAATGAATGAATTATTTAAGACGCAAGCCAAATTTTAATTTAAACAAATCACAAAAAAGCAAAGAAAAATAATAATAATAAAAACATATTTAAAAAAATTATTTTGAGGACCTTTTTAAGGTTCTTAATTCTCACGTCACGTTCAGGGTTGCCACTAAAACAGAAACGCATAAAAAATAACAAACCGTTGAAATTTATAAACAAAACTTGACGTTATGTAAAAACTGTAAAGTCGCGATATGTCAAAACAACAGTTCTGCTTTTAAGCCAATACAGTAAAATACAATGTTGTGAGTAAAGCAACAACAACCACAAAACCAATAAGTAAAACAAAAGCGAAGTCGCTGAAATGATTCGAAATGTTTCGACAGAGGTCTCTGTTTGGCAAATAATCCGAAAAGACGGCGACGAGGACGACGGTGATGGAAAAACCGAAGAAGCAGTACAAGAAGAAGAAGAAGAAACCGAAGTAGAAGCAGCAATCGCTAGGTACTTGCAATTATTATTATTATTTTGCGTTACGCAACCTTTCATGACTTCCATCACTGAGCGTGTGGATGGAATTGGAACCTTGTCCATTATTGACACTTTTTATTTTACATGCCAAATCGAAAAAAGCAAAAAAATTGCGACATCGATGCGTCGGAATCTTTATTTTTAATTTTTTTCTCTCATTTGATTTTATTTTGAATTTGATTTTATTTTCTTAGTCTTTTTACTGCAGGAATTCTGAATAAATATAAAGAAAAAATTAAACTTCCAGAATCTGATCATCTGCGGACTTGCGACTTGTCTGTAGAGATCAGAATCTATAGCGAACCTTATTAAGGAAACTAATTCGAAAACTAGTTTGAAATTATTAAGTATTATTATTGATTTTTGAAGCTAATAAAAGTTTTAATACTCATGAGCTTTAATACGGCAGAATAAAGAAGCATTTTAGACAAACATAAATATAATAAAAAAGCTGTGTTCATTACTTATCGCGATTATTCGCATATTTGAGATTCGCACGTTAATCGATTATAGCGCAGTCTCTGACCCGATGACTCGATTTTTCACTGGAATAAATAATATTAAGTGTCGAACTGTAACATTTATAATATAAGTCAAATGTCACGATAATAACAATTGACGATATTTGTTGTGGAGATCAAATTTTATGTAACAATTATTTCAGTCGTTAATAATTTTAATTACAAGCAAATTTATTTACTTTTTCAAAAATCAATTGTAACAAAAATCGAAAAACGAGGTTGAAGGGTGAAATTATCGTATAATTTAAAAAAAAACACAAAGATATTAAAAACAAAGTAAAATCTGAGAACAAATATCAGAATTACACTAAAACGAAGATAGAAAGAATAAGTTATTCACCCATAAATGCTGTTATTCATGATGTAATCCACTGATTTCGAGATAATCGTATGAATTAATTTACATAAACTACATTTAGAATATATCTATAAATGAAAACCATAAGCTAACGATTCCTTTAGCAATAAATAAAATCCATAAACTAAAGGAATACAATATATAAAACCAATAAAACACAGATTTTTATTTCAAAATCAAAACATTTGCAAACATTTTGTATAAATTAATAAATTACCGATTTTTTTTACCGATTTCTAAAGAATGGCCCATCATTTTCGGATCAAAATTACACGAAAGACATAAAAACAAAAATAATACAAATTATAATAGAAACAAGAAATAGACAAAAAACGCAATTAAAATAAAAAATAAATTCGTGGTGGGTAGGAATAAATTTATCGAAATATTATGATTAGAACATCCTTTGCGAAATAATACTAAGCTCTGAGATTTCGTAACTGACCATTTACAGGACCACTGAATTTTGTACGCAATAAAGTGATGTTTTCACACGTGAGTGCGACCTAACTTCATCTTGTTGAAAATACATTTAGTTTTCGCCATAAGCTATGAATAATCCTTTTATTATAATCTGTACCATTCGTTTTCGATTACGCCTTTCGACCAGCATCCGACCACCAAAGAGTAACTTCTGGATGAAGTGTTTTTGCTGGAATATCTTTAGGATTTTCATTTCCGCAAATGCGACAATTTTGCTTCTTGACGTGTCCATTCAATGTAAAGTAAATTCGACATAAGAAATGCCGAAAGAAAGACAGAAACCAGCCGATGGCCCAACCTATAACACTCTTATACAAAAAGACGAAAGATAGAGAAAAGAAGAATCAAATTTGCTGTTCTTTTTCTCGAACCGAATGTTTGTATTTAAACGATATGATTTTTTATTATAAAATCGTCACTGACTCCAAAAAGAAAGAACTTCGAAGCACTCTTGAAAAATGGTAGGTTTTCATCATAAAAAAAAAAGGAAATACAACTCAGTACCGGCAAAAATATATAAACAAAAGTACATTAATTAATAATATAGCATAGCTAATATAGCATAAAATCATATAAACAATGTTACACATAAAACTAATATACAAATATAAATAAATGTTTTGAGAAATTAAAAATTAGAAACTGGACGGGTCGATACTTAAGTTGAAAAACTTTCAGTCGAGCTTAAATTAAATTAATCGAGGTAGATTAAAATGCTGAATTCAAAGTATTCTCATTTACGATTAAAGAGAAAAGATTAAGGATAAAACTTTGATATTAAACACTAAAAAATTTGTCCAGGACATGTAACGTGCTCCATTCATACATTTTATACTTCTCTAAAATCTATTCGAAGAACGGAGGACTCATGAAACTGTGGTTTCTGGTCTCTTGAAACGATTCTACAATATGGCGAAATTGTCTATGGGTGTCTGTGTGTGTGTGCGTGTGTGTGTGTGAGCTTCAACTGTGTTTGTGTATTATTGAAAAACATATCTTGTTAAGCTAGATAAATTGATACTAAACAAACACTCTATAATAACTATATACTAATACTATATGTACTATAAATAATATATAGTATTTTTTACAAAAATCTGAACACATTTTTTAATTAACACTTATGTGTATATATACTATATAATATACTATATTATATAATATAAATATACGTATTTAATATGAATCTTAATTCAAAGAAATGCTTGCGTTCAGGTGATTTTTCTTAATATTAATGATATTTCACAAAATATTGAAGCACATATGTATGTATGTATATGTAAATAAATAAAATACTACACAGTATATGAACATAGAAAAAAATTAAAAAACAAAAATAAAACAAATACTCAACTCAACTCAACAATAAATTTCAACGTTTGTCCACAAAGTCGACAATTAATTATATTAAATAGACATTTGACAAAAAATAAAAATTCCTTTGACATTTTCTCTTCTTCTTCTTCTTCTTCTAGAAAGTAAGTTTTTCCTATCAAATATATGTATATTATATATCTTAGGAATTTATTTGTATAAAATCGATTGTACAGATACGACATGTTAATCTTTATTAATTCTCTTTAATTTTAATTTTAATTATTGTCCATGCAAATTATTATTGAAATAATGAAAGATTCTAATAAACTGTCATTGCATTGATTATCTCCTGTCAAATAATAAGGCTCTGAAGGAAGATAGATCTTAAAATTTGAAGAATTGTGAAAAATAATCATACAAAAATAATAACTATATAAAAAAAATCAACTTGATGTGTTAATCAACTCAAAAATTAGTGAAAAAACTACAAATTAGTACTTATTTAGTGCAAAAAACATTTATTTACTAATAAAACTAATTTAGTTCTTATTTAGTAATAGAATTTAGTATTTTTTTATT
The DNA here is from genome assembly GCA_949629155.1 of Myopa testacea. Taxonomy (NCBI): domain Eukaryota; kingdom Metazoa; phylum Arthropoda; class Insecta; order Diptera; family Conopidae; genus Myopa; species Myopa testacea. The sequence continues at coordinate 37,456,510 of OX451348.1, read as the reverse complement.
AACATTTTTATTGTAGATTTAAAATGTATTTAGTATTTAAAATTTAGTATGCAGTATTTAGTGAAAAACTCTGTCATAATAAAAGTGATGATGTGAGTAAACATAAAGCGACAATCTTTTTATGCAACAATCGAAATCCCACAAAAATGAATTCACCGGCGGAAAAATAATCATTCTTCGTGCAACCGTGGCACGATATATGAAAAATATATTGTATGTAAATGTGTACTACTAAAGACGAAAAAACCGAAGAAATTATGAAAAAATAACCGCAACTTTAATAGTGAGTTGAAGTGATCGGAAAAATCAAATCAATGGATAGATAAATTATTTGATAATCTGACTCAAACAGAGCAGAAAACACAAAAAGGAAACCTAAGAAAAAACCAGGCAGAGGAGGAGGTGCAGCAGGCGGAGAAGGATGACGAGGAGATGATGGAGCAGGAGGAGAACGATTTCAATCGAGGAACTCAAACTGACAACAAAGTGGTCAGCCACTTCACCCAAACCGTGGAAAAGTGAAAGTGAAAACTATTTCCCAAGCCACCACCTGACATCCGCCCCTCCTCCCCACACTTTTCGCTGTTGCACTCAACAATTTAAACCGAAGCTCAATCTAGTTTAATTGTTGACTGTCGCTTCTGTTAGCACACACAAATGTCGGTTGTTGCAGCTCCGAAGAATGACCCAAAAAGCAACCTTCAATATTTAGTGAATTCGAACTTCAAGCCTTCGATTTTCATTAAAATGTTTCCTCATTTTAGTCGCCCTTCAATTTATTAATGTTTTTCTTTAAGTCTAAAAATTTGAAGTTTCGAAAATAAACACAACTCACTTTTTTCTAGTTATGGTAAATACAAATTATTTGAATGTTTCTTTTAACCGCAATACAGTGTTAACAAGAAGTTGATTAATATTTTTTACTTCAATTTTCAATGTTTTTCTGTTTTTTTGTTTTTTTTTTTTTTTCTTATACAATCTTCTTTGAATGCACTGCAAAATTGTATCACTTTTAATCAAAGACTTTAGTGAACGTTGCGTTGTGTTGCGTTACGTGACGTTGCGTTGTGTTGTGTTGTTAATTTATAGACGTCTCCAGTCAAACTAAAGATTTTTGGCTAAATGAAAATTTATTTAAAAACCCGCCAAGCGTTAACGTACTGAAACAATAACAACAACAAGAGCACGAAACACGGCAGCAGCAGAAACTCAGCAAAGTAGTGAGTTTGAAGTGAGTAAAATGAATTCAGTTGAGTCGACTCGAGTTGAGTATAAAAGAGTTTGAGTAGAAAAACTTGGCTCAAACCGGCGTAAAAGAAGTCTCGATGTCGTTGTTTGTTTTAGCAATAAAAACAAACAAAGCTTTTTGCTTTTTTAAAGCAATAATATACAAAGGATTGAATTTAAAAGTTCTTTTAAGATTCTATGATGTACGTATTTAATTGACTTCGTAGAGTGCACGTCGGGAGAAGCGTCGCAAATGTTGATTGCGTTGTTGTTGTGAAGGCAAAAACCCAAAAGAACTCCAAGAATGAGCCAGGATATTACTGCAGATGATGATTGCTGCTGGTGCCCTTTCGGATTAAATACAATCAATACAATTCATTGGTTATATTGAAAATAAAACGAATACTTTATAATATATTTATTTATATAAAAATTATACAAATAAAACGAAATACTCTACCATCAAGTCCAAGAGTTAACCTTAACTTTGTCACTGCGATACTAACTTCCGCCAATTAATTATTCTCCAAAATTACTTCACAAAATTATTATTCGGCTTATCAACTGATTGAGGCAACAACTTTTGTAGGAGCCGCTTCAAGAACAAAAACAACAATGAACACGTAAAGCTTTACAATGAAAGACATGAACGACATCATCAACAACATCATGAAACAACAGAAAACGAAACAACAACAAAGAATACAGCACGCCAGCAACAAGCAATAAGATTGCAACAAAACACGTTTTGCTGACTTTACCTGGTATTTAGATGTTAACCGAAAATCGGCGCCGAGGCTCAAAAACAAGTCGAGTGACCGCTTCAAAGGTCTCGTACACAACAACAACAACAACAACAATGCACAATCAACTCCTGAGTGAGTAGAGGAGAGGAAGGAAGAGGAAGGAAGCCACAAATATGGCTCCAAATGTGGCTCCGTATACTTCGCCAACTTACGGAGCCACTTTTACGATAGAACCTGTTGAACCTGATAGAAGGAAGGAAGCCACAAATACGGAGCCTGATAGAAGCCACAAATACGGAGCCACTTACGGAGCCACAAATACGGAGCCACTGCATTTGTTTATACTGCAAACAGACAAACAAGCTGTGGCTGTTGAAGCCACAAATACGGAGCCACTTACGGAGCCACAACTTACGGAGCCACTTTTATACTGCAAAACATGTTGCAAAACATTTGTTGTTGATCATCGAATGCTACAAATACTCGCAATGAGCGACATGAAGATCAGTATTGCACACATATGTGTCCAAATGGAATAATTTCTTTACAATGGGCACATGGATACATTGTCCTGAAAGTGGACACATTTCCTTGCTTCACTCATTTATTGTGAGTATAACTTGGCATAGAAAAGTTCTCAACACATAGATAACTAAACACATTAAGCATTGTAATTAATCTCTTCCTTGTTCCTCTGTATTCCTTGTTGACAAATGAACGATAAAAATAATCTATTTTGTGAACAAAATAAACTTCCAACTGTGGACACATTTATTTCTAAATGGACACATTTTGATGAAGCAGAGGGCACATTAAATTTTAAGTTAGCGGCAACACTGATGCAAATTGACGCTGCGTTGCACAACAATCGATGCGTAGAGCGGTTCGGTCGTCCGTAAATGAAATCAATCACCTAGAAGCTGTGTTTCAAGCAGGGTTCGTAAATGCTCACTCTCGAGCGCTCTTTTTTGCTCCTGCTCGCTCCGACTCGCTCAAAAGAGCAACATCAGTGAGCAGCTCCGTGCTCACTGCTCCGATCAGTTGCGAGCAGTGAGCAAGTGAGCTGCTCCGTGCTCAGAGATAGTGAGCAGCTCCGTGCTCACTGCTCCGATCAGTTGCGAGCAGTGAGCAAGTGAGCTGCTCCGTGCTCAGAGATAGTGAGCAGCTCCGTGCTCACTGCTCCGATCAGTTGCGAGCAGTGAGCAAATTAGCTGCTCCGTGCTCAGAGCAAGTGAGCAGCTCCGGCTCCGATAGCTTCGACCCGATGTGAATGAGTCGGCAGTAATCGGTCGTTTTGTTTGTGTATTTGTTTTTTAATTTGAATAGCAACAACATGAGGTTTGGGATTTTGTTATTACTGGTAGTTATTTGGTAATTATATTGAATTTCTATTTATAGTGTATCAATTGCAGTCGAGAGAGAATTTAAAAATTATATATCAAATACAAATATCCTTTGTTTCGTACCATAAAATTATGATAATACATAATATGCGGTGAGAGGTTAGCACTTACATGTTTGACCTTGACCATGCTTCAGGGAAGCAGGAGCAACGATTTTTATGAAACGCTAATGGTTTTATTGCATTTTTTGCCCTGAATTTTCGTTTGGAAATTTTCAATAGCTACCGTTCTTGTTGCTATGCAGGTAGGATATACATACATACATACATATACATAAGATATATGCAAAATGAATCTTTGGATGGCAGGTCAACGCAGAAATTTTTTTTACCTGCCGCATTTTTTAACAATTAATTCATAAAAAATGCAGATTTGAGACGCATATATTCTGCCTTGGAAACTGAAAATGTAAGATTATTCAACATGAATATACGAAGAAAATATACCCTTTCCTTGATCCTATGCATATATGTATGTACGAGTATATAACCTCTCACCGCATATTATGTATTATCATAATTTTATGGTACGAAACAAAGGATATTTGTATTTGATATATAATTTTTAAATTCTCTCTCGACTGCAATTGATACACTATAAATAGAAATTCAATATAATTACCAAATAACTACCAGTAATAACAAAATCCCAAACCTCATGTTGTTGCTATTCAAATTAAAAAACAAATTTACACAAACAAAACAACCGATTACTGCCGACTCATTCACATCGGGTCGAAGCTATCGGAGCCGGAGCTGCTCACTTGCTCTGAGCACGGAGCAGCTAATTTGCTCACTGCTCGCAACTGATCGGAGCAGTGAGCACGGAGCTGCTCACTATCTCTGAGCACGGAGCAGCTCACTTGCTCACTGCTCGCAACTGATCGGAGCAGTGAGCACGGAGCTGCTCACTATCTCTGAG
>OX451348.1:37213719-37452013 GCA_949629155.1 Myopa testacea | reverse complement strand
TTAAACGGCTGCACCGATTTTGATGCGGTTTTCACCATTCTGCTCGAAACTATGAATTATTCGTATTTGTAAGGAAATATTTAATTATTTTGTGACTCTAATTTTGCATCTCAAATGGGATGATATTTATTAGACTTTTGGGCCGCTATTTCTCACAAGGACAAATAAGGTTTCGCCTATGAGTGCATCAATTGTACGATTTATTGGCGTCAGGTAGAGACATTGCATTCCAAGAGACGAAACTAACGGGATATGCCTTTGGCGCTGATATTTTGTTGCTGCTTCTCACTTTCAAAGTTTGTTTTGTAAAAGAAATGCAATTAACGGTGGGAATTTCCATTTGCCGTAACCCTTTAAGCATTCAAAATACAGAGAACGTTGCAGGACAACAAAAACATTCAGATTTGTCCTGTCCAGTTACGAGAATCGATTTACTGATGCACTTTTGAGATATCATTAAAGTTTTATGATGATTCTTACCTATTCTTATTTCTTCTCATTTTGCCCACAAATACGAATAATTCATAATTTCAAGCAGAATGGTGAAAACCGCATCAAAATCGGTGCAGCCGTTTAACAGTTAACTAACTTTCAATTGACACGCGACTAACTTGATTTTGATACAAATAATAGATCTTCTATCTAAATAATTGTGTCTGCATTTCTGCTTTAATTCTTTATAACCGTTTAACGAAAACAACGAACAACAACAACACAGTCATTCACACACAAGCGGAACGATGAGTTGTTGTTGTTGTTTCAAAGCATTGTCGCCGCTGTACTGTACCTGCTGCCGATAAGGGCTACGGTCGACGTAATGCTAGACACACATACACTGCGATCAATGAATAAACAACAAATCTCAGCGGCACACAGTTTCTAAAACTAACTATTTTTACTCTCAAGCAGCTTATTCCAAACCTAAAAACATATTCATGCTTCTCCGCACTTATTCAAAATATGTAACTCTTAAAATAACTCTTATTTCAAAAAAGTCAGCACAAAAAGTCATCACAAAAACTTTTATCGATGACTTTTAAAATAAAAGTCATACCCATAACTCTTATTGAAGACTTTTAAAAATAAAAGTCATCGAAAAAGTTTTTTCAATGACTTTTAAAAATAAAAGTCTTCAATAAGAGTTATGGGTATGACTTTTATATTTAAAAGTCATGGATAGAGTTATGGGTATGACTTTTTTGATAAAAGTCATAAAAGTTTCAAGGTCTGAAAAAATGTTTAAATATCTTTCACATTGCGACTTTTTTTAGTGTTTTTTAGTGTTACACACTAAACTACACAGAAGTTTTTTAGTGCATTTGTTGAATTCTTTATTTCTGTATACTCAACATCATGTTTAGATGTTTATTCGAAGCTTTTTTAAGTCTCTTAAATTTCTTTTAAGCCACGAGTAACAACAGAGCTCTCTCTCTCTCTCTCTCTCTCTTCGGTTAAAGGTCTCTGTTAAATATGTCATGTTCTCTGCTACGTCTGTATTGAATGTCATCTCTGCTACATACTCTGCTCTGTTACTATATTGTTTCATCGTGTACTGAATATAGCAATTACTTGCTTTTTTAGCTATCCATCTATCTATCGTCTATGTTATAAATTAAAAACTTACTGCTACTTTTCAATGAGTAATATATTTACGTGTTTTTGTATTAAAATATTCCATTTCAACACATGACATCATATTGAACCGAACACTTTTATTATAATACCTTTCGGTCGATCAATAATAAGATAAAGTAATCTTCTTCAGAATTCAATGCTGAAAGGCCAGTATTTGTGATTCTGACTCTTGATTAAATTGAATGGGACGAGACGCTCGCCTGTATTGAAACTATCCATAACCTCGATATCCTCGGGTGACAATTCAAAATCGAATATATTAAAATTTTCAGCAATTCGTTCTGGATTGGTTGACTTAGGAATGGGTATAGCGCCAATGTCCACCTTGGAAATGAAATAATTCATTATTTAATGATCAATTAGCAAATGTACAAAGGAACTCACCAGATAACGCAAGACCACTTGAGCTGGTGTTTTGCCATATTTATTGGCAATGATTTGCGTCTTATTGGAGTAGTAAAAAGCGGGCGTCTGCTCCGCTGGCTTGGGTCGTCCCAGAGGCGAATACGCGGTTAAAGTCATGCCGTTCTCCTGACAAAATTTCGTCAGCTTTTTCTGATTCAAAGCTGGCGAGCACTCAACTTGATTTGTTACCGGTTTAATTTCGCAATTATCAAGCACACGTCTAATTTGTTCGCTATTGAAATTCGACACGCCTATACTGCGAACTAAACCGAGTGTGACTAGCTTTTCCATTGCTTTGTAAGTGTCCACGTAATCAACATCGCTTCGATGAATGCAGGGCAAACAGAAATGTTGTAAGTATTTGTATATTTATAATAATAGTTTCGATTTTATATAGAGTTGGCCATCGGCTGGTTTCTTTTTAAATTACCAAACATGTTATTTGGAAATTCGTTAAAAATATTTGACAATTATGTAGTGGTGTAAGGTTTACTATTTTCAATAAAACATGAAACTTTCAAAAACATTTAACACTGGTGTTTTTTATAGCAATTTTAAAAAGAAACCAATTGATGGCCCACCCTTTATGTACATATATAAATATATGTACATGCTACTAACTATATACCTTAATTGTAAAACACCTGCTTCGTTCTTCGGCAACAAAGTCTCTTCGTCAACATATTGATAACCCACTGGTATATGCATCAAATACAAGTCAATATAATCGAGACCCAATAATTTGAGTTGTTTGCGGCAGGCGCCTTCAACACGCTGTGGTTCATGATAAATATTCCAGAGCTATAAAAGAAGGGAGGAGGAGGATAAATTCGTCATAATGTACATATATTATTCATTAATTTCGATCTTTCACTACTTACCTTGGTAACAAGAAAGATTTCCTCTCGCTTGACCACGCCTTCAGCAATTTTATCCCGAATAGCTTTACCAATTTCTGTTTCATTCTGGTAAAAGTAGGCGGTGTCAATATGACGGTAGCCCACATCGATGGCATGCTTGACAGCGATTTCACCATCGTTGTTCTTCGACTTAAAAGAAGAAATAAAAACTTCAGTTAAAAGATGCTGGAATCTAAAATCCTTTTTATCTATTTTATGAAGGAGAAAATCTACTTTTGACCATATTCGGTGGTAATAATTTATTCATGCCTTTGATTAATCTATTATAAGATTTTAAAAATCATATTAAAAATCTATTCTAAAAGGCCAATATTTATGGTGCTGAATGCGATCGAACTTCCACAGTCGCTCGCCTGTATTAAAAGTATCCAGAATTTTTAATTCTTCCGGCGTTAAATTGAAATCGAACACCTGAAAATTCTCCTCAATTCGATCAGGATTGGATGACTTTGGTATGGGAATCGTTCCAATATCCAGCTGTAGTAGGTGATGTTAAATTAACAATCCTTCAAGAACCCGAAAGATAACCGACATACCAAGTAGCGCAGAATAATTTGAGGCACGGTTTTTTTGTATTTCTTTGCAATTATATGTGTCTGTTCATCCAAATAGACTATAGGCTTGGCTTTGGTAGGCTTGGGACGTGACAATGGGGAATAAGCGATCACTAACATATCATTCTCAGAACAAAATTCTATCATTTGTTTTTGATTTAAACCCGGGTGACATTCGATCTGCAAAAAGATAGATAGAGGTAATATATTTATATATTGTATTTGCAGATGAATTAAAAGAAGTCCTTTTACCTGATTTGTGACCGGTTTAATGCGGCAGCTATCAAGAATTCTCTGAATTTGGGCACTATTAAAATTCGACAGTCCGAGACTCCTTACTAAACCGAGATCTACCATTTCCTCCATGGCTTTGTAGCTGTCAATGTAATCTATATCACTTTAATTAGGTATATTTTTTATGAAATGAAATTTGAGTTGATTTTTCGGGACCCACTTCAATTGTAGTACGCCGTTTTCATAAGGCACCAAGATCGAATCGTTAATATAATTATATCCCACAGGCGAATGCATCAGATACAAGTCAATATACTTTAATCCCAGCAGATCCAATTGTTTACATAACGCATACTTTACTTTCTCCGGATCGTGAAATATATTCCAAAGCTTTATTTTGAAAATGATTTTAAAAACATGTTCGTTCGTAAAATTAAACAGTTTAAACAAGCTAACAAGCTTACTTTGGTAACCAGAAAAATGTCACAACGCTCAACCACGCCTCTCGCGATTTGATCACGTATAGCTTTGCCCACCAATTCCTCATTCCGATATAAATACGCGGTGTCAAAGTGACGATATCCAACATCGATGGCATATTTGATGGCGGAATCTCCTTTACTTTTCTTCAACTGCAAAACATACGGACCCGAGCGATAGTAAAAAATTCTCGAAAACTATAAGGTTTTCGATAAAATCCTATATAACACAAATGGAGGGATTTTAATGGATTTTTAATCCTATTCTAACGGTACCTGGGCTAAGGCAATACGTGCTGTAGCTTAGGAGATATAGGCGGTTAAATTTCAAAGTGTAAAGGGCTAAACCGGAACCGCAAATGACCACCCCTTTTTGGGGTTGTTGTCGTTGGGGTCAGCGCCAAAAACAACAACACGATTGGGCATTTTGTGTGCCCAATATGCCCTCAATTGGTTTAAAAGATATCGCTCTTCAAATTATATCGTATAAATATTTCATATTTAAAAATCTCTAACTCCTTAACTAAATGAGACCGATGAACGTTTTTAGCATTCTTGGACTTCTCAAGGTATCGGTTATTGCAGAAAAAGAATAAAAATAATCGGGCCGATGAAAATAATCGGGCCGATAAAAATAATCGGTTCCTACTTATTCTTTAGGAACAAATGCAGAACAGCTGCCAAGCTCAGATTTTTTTTTTTGTTTTTTTTACCGTTATTTGAGTCCGTTATAACCGGAAGTGGCCATGTTTTTTCGTTGGCTGGTCAGCCATCTTGGATTTATGAACGTTTGAAGGTCAAATAAATGGTACTAATGAAAGGCACTTATCTCATAGACTAAGTGAGCTAGCGGAACAAACGGCGTACTGTTGAAAAGGTGTTTTTAATACTTTTCATTAACACGTAATACACATTTTTTTTTTCTAAAAATCAATATAACTTCTTCACAGCCATGTTACGGACAAAAATGTGTATTACATAAATTAAAGGTATTAAAAATACCTTTCCAACAGTACTTCGTTAGTTCCGCTACCTCTCTTAGTTTATGAGATAAGTGAATTTTATTAAACCATTTATTTGTCCTTCAAACGGTCATAAGTCCAAGATGGCTGACCAGCCCCCTATAAAAACCAGCCACCAGCCATTCCTGATGGTCCCAACTAACGGTAAAAAAAAGATTAACAAAATCTGATCTTGGCAGCTATTCTGCATTTATGCCATTCTTTATGTAAGCCAAACTTTTTGCAATAATTTAAAATTTTTCAAAAGTTGGCATCTACAAAAATCAGCAACAAATCACAACTTTTACAAAAAGTGAAATTTGGTTGATTAAGATCTCATCCAAGTCATCGAACCTACATATTTCAATAAGAAAAGCCAGAGCTCTAATACTCTGAGGAAAATCGTCTCCATGATGAGAACAATTTGTTTGTCTGCAAAAATCTGCAAAACCATTTTTAGCACTCACCTCATATGTTCCCAGACCAAGAACCGGCATTTCGTAACCATTGTTTAGTTTCACTGTTGGAGCCAGTTTAGGAGCCATTTTGCTGCACAATGAAGAGGATTGCGTAAGTTTCGAAAATAGGCGAAGAATAGTGAAATATTCTATTAGATTGTTCCTTGAATTTCAATTCTGAAAAGTCGCCAGCAACAAATTCTTACTATCGACAAAGAAACTAACACCCGGCACCGTGAAAATATCTCAAGAGACTGACGTCAGAGATGATGAAATAAGAAGCTTTTGTAATCTGCAACTCTGGTAGTTAAATCGGATGTTCTTGTTTATGTAATTGCATATATAGTATAGATAATATAAACGCAATGGCCGATGTCAGAGTAAGCCTCTTGAGGCCGCCTTAAGAAAAGCTCCTAAAGTTGCTCGCTGTCGCACTACGAAAAAGTATGCGCGACCTCCAATTCGTGTACGTGTAAGGGGTTAAAAATGTGTTTGTAAACGCTTTCGTTTAACAAAACAACAGATATAGGAATTTCGATTTACAAATAAATTTTCTCATGCTACCGTTTGTATGTTCGCTTCTGCGAATATTACACTACGAACATTGTTCGACAAAACTGTAAAATTGTTATTGCTTTCTGTACAAAGTTGTCAACCTTACGCTCTCAAGTTTCAGAGTTAAGTTCATCCAGTGAGGATGAACTTCTGCGAAGCAAAACAAAATGTTTGTGGTCGACGAGGACAAACTTCGATTAAAACGGTGTTCTAGTGTGATGAAACAAAATAGTACTCGCGTTTAGAATTGAAATAACAACACTTTTATTGATAAAAGGTACTTCATGTAAGAAAAAAATACACAAAGCAACTCCGTAACTCTGCTTTGTATTTGCAAATATTGATATTTGTTTGCTCTATATGTAATTACAATTCTGAACAAAATTTTGAGAGAGAGCAGAAATGGTTCATCGACGACAAACAATGATCGTAGTGTAATATCCGCGAACAAAATTATAAACAAAAATGAAAGGGCAAGAGATAAGAAATATTTTCATACTCTGCTTCGAATTTTGTATACCTGTGTTTGTGTTTGATGTTCGTGAGGCAGCAAAAATTGTTGCCTTAAAGTGAGGATTCATTGTTGCCTTAAAAGTGGTTCCACTTTTTGCAAACAAGCGAATCGGCCTAAAGAGGCTTATTCTGAGATCGACCAAAAATGGCCACTTATGAGAAAGAGAGAAAAAGAAGGAGATCACATTTATCGCTACCGGTTTTATGAATGCGTTTTTAGGGAGCGATTTTTCAACAAAGGAGAACGACCGGAACTGTTGTTGTTTTTATACCGTGTAAAACTACAACTAAAAAAAGAGCGACAAAATCGAAGCTTTCGGGTAACATGCAACCTGCACCAACTTTTCTTCATACCACTCTTAAAGTTTAACATTTGTACCGTGTGTTTCGACTCAATTGCTTTTTCGTTCTGTCAGTGTTGTCATTATGACGTCACATTCAGTTAAAACATAACTGTACAATGGAAATCTTTATATCTACCACCCTTCTTTTCCAATACTTTTTTTGCAGCCAGAAAAAAAAGAAAGTGACGCTTTATATTTTGACGGTAGGATTATCAATCTTATCTGTAATTCCATTAAAAATTCCATTCCAAATTATCTCAAGGTTTAATTCGCCAAATTTTTTAAAAGTGCTCTTTCAATTTATTTCTGAGATCTGCGTAAAATCTTATTTTCGAATATGGGTTCTGAAAAACTGAAAACGGGGAACAAGAATTTCGACTGTTATCACTGGCAGTCTCCATCAAACAAAATGGACAGACGTTCTAACCTTGGTATATAAGAAACAAATGGGTCAGGGGGCTTCACAAAGTTTGTTCGGGTCAGGTGTTTTGTTCTAAGTTTCCAATTTCTGATCTCTCCAGATACTTTCTTTCTTTTCATTATTTGTAAATAACAATTTGTGTACTGAATCGATTATAATCCACTATCTTAATAACCCTCACCTTTATGAATCATTCCAACATATCAACTCAAAGACGTGGAACTGAGTTGATTTAATTTGGACATTACAACAATCTGGATTGAAGACGTAACAATATTACGTTAACGGTCCGAGTTAGTAGTGAACTGAAAATTACATGGGACGTCAATCCAGATGCACGTACATACAATCGGCCGTGGACGATGAACTATGAATTCCACCGCCTCTTCAACCAAACCATATGTAACCAAAGTTCACCATTCACCATCGTTGTTGATATACTCATAATCTGACAAACAGGCTCCATCTGACAACTGTTTTTGGTTTGAACGAAAGAAAAACATTCAAATGGTGAAAAAGTATCTAACAATTGAAAGTACGGCGGTCGAAACGGCGGATATGTAAAAATTACCGTATTTTAAGAATTCCATTCATCAGTCATGAAAATAATCGTATAATCGTCATCATTTCATTTTTCTACCAGCGCTGTTATGATTAACATTAACATTGCCATTAACATTCTGATTAACATTAACATTAACGTCAGAACCCAATTTTCCAATCGTGGAACGAATTAGAAGCAAATGGAATGAAATGCAGAAAAAATTCCAGAAAAACACTTCGGAACAGCCGAAGTGAATGAAGGGCCAGTAAATGGATGTAGTTTATAACTTTTAACAGTAAAAAATAGTAGCGTATGAATCAATATAATATATGTATTGTATAATTTATTGTAAAATTCATAAAATATGAACATATTGATTATATATGTATATAGAATTGACATAGTTTTTAAACTGAATTGATTACATTGTTTCTTATAAATATATACAAATTGATATTTTGTTGGTATGTATTCATTAAAATTCAATATTGAAGGGATAATGAATGCTTTCCTTAGCATGTTCCATGGGTATCAAACGTTCGCCCGTGTTATACGAATCCAACACTTTGTGATCCTCTGGACTCAATTTGAAATCGAAGATGTTGATGTTCTCTATGATTCGGTTCTTGGTTATCGATTTTGGAATTGGCACAACTCCCAGTTCGTTCTGTAAAACAAAACATAATAATAACAGAAATAAAAACAGAAAATTATAACATATTATGTGTAGTTTCTTATTAAAAAAGTAATACCAGATATCTTAAGACAACTTGAGCTGGAGTCTTGTTGTACTTGTCGCCGATGGCTTTGACCTCATCATCGAAAATGAATTTCGGCAGCTTTTTGGCAGGATCAGGGCGTCCCAGTGGACAGTAGCCGGTGACAACAATACTATGCTGAAGGCAGAATTTGATGAGTTTCTTTTGATTCAAAGCGGGATGACATTCAATCTAAAAAAACACTATGAACTAGGAAATATATGTTATTTTTAGTTATCCTCTGCTGACCTGGTTGTGGATCGGCTTAATTTTACAATTGGCCAAGAGTCTGGTCAACTGTTCTGAATTGAAATTGGAGACTCCAATACTTTTGACCAAACCGAGCTCGACCAGCTGCTCCATGGCTTTCCAGGTGTCCAAATAGTCGACATCACTACGTTATCATAAAAGCTTTGTTAGTAATCAGCTCCCCTCTCTGGTACGATATCTGGTACAACAGATGCACCGACTCACCTCAGTTCTACCTCGCCATTTGCATTCGTTGGCATCAAGACACTGTCACCGCGGTAGACGTACGAGTACGGCCAATGCATCAGATAGAGATCAATATAGTCCAGTCCCAAATACGTCAACGACTTGCGGCAAGCGTACTCAACACGCTTCGGCTCATGAAAATGACACCACAACTAAAAATTCGAATGTCAAACGAATCAAAGCATGGAAGGAGATGATTTCGGTTCTTCAATCAAGAACTTACCTTTGTTACAAAGAAGACGTCCTCGCGCTTGACGACGCCCTCCTCAATTTTAGCATTTATAGCGTTTCCAACTTCATGCTCGTTCTCGTAAAAATAAGCGGTGTCAATGTGACGATAACCAGCATCGATAGCATCGCGGACCGCCCGTTCGCAGTCACCACCCATGGACTGAAAAACAAGTTGCAATAAACAAATAAAATTATACTGAAAAACGAAAACTTTTGTTATAATTTTAATTGATTATAATTAATATGATTTTCATCATTTCTGGAGTTCATTCATCAAGCAAAAAAAAAAGCTTATGTTTCTCCGCGCTACTTTTGCGAATTATCAGTCTCCTTGTCTTCCTCTGCGCCTCTGAACTTGTCACCTTTCTTGAGTAGGTGCTCAACAGCCATTTTAGATCAGGCAAAGCAAATCACGATGCAAATTCTGCTAAGATCAAGTGCAAGTAGACAAAAAGTGGAAAGTTTTTAACTATTCTTAATTTCCCTCGAGACAAATATTCTGTTTACTGGTATAACGCAATTGAATGCTTGGAATTCATTATCACCGGCCTGCTGATTAGCGGTTGATAAGAAATGCATACCGTGTAGGTTCCGAGACCGATGGCCGGTACTGTGGTGCCATCGTTGTGTTTTACATGGATATTCGCGGACGTTGCCATCGTGTTTAGAATATAGAATTCTACTTATTTCGTCTATTTATGTTAATTATATTATTTTCCTTTAAGGATTCACTTTTGGTTTGATATCAAATCACAGTCTCAACATCAACCGAACAGATAACTGAAAAGCCGACTACCGCAACTAACTGTGGCTTACTGAAGACATCTCGCGAAAATGCTGCATTATTTATAGAAACAAGAATATAAAGCTTTAGGAATTTAATTGTTAAGTAACTTTTAAGAGCTTTCCTTTGCTCATCTTTAAGTACCTATTCTCTTTATCATTATATTAAAAATTACAAGCATTATATACTTATTGCAACTGAGAGAGAGAGAGAGAGAGAGAGAGAGAGAGAGAGAGAGAAAGAGTGAGTTGCCAATTTATTGAAAAATGCAAACTATCGAAATATGTATAAAAACCAAGTGTTTATAGCAATAAATAAGTATTATCAGTTATTTTGAAAACGTAAAATAAAATTATATTAAAAATTAAGTTTTAAAACTAATTATTATATGGAAAATCTGTTGAACTGTTAAACTCGCAATAAATCATTGGTATCGAAGCACACCCCCTCGTGCACGCTCATGCACATATCATGTTCAAATGCATTTTCCATTCTTGGCAACCAGACTCCTCCATCGAATGAAGTCCAATACTAGGGTTTCGCATTTTGGAATCCAGATAAAATGTGCAGAGTATCAAAGGAGGAGTTGACGCGGCGATACTCACACCCAGCGACGAGTCGAGGCGTCGACGTAGATTCTGAGACATTTGCAGATGCTGGAAAGTAATGGTTTTCAAATTCA
The DNA here is from genome assembly GCA_949629155.1 of Myopa testacea. NCBI lineage: Eukaryota > Metazoa > Arthropoda > Insecta > Diptera > Conopidae > Myopa > Myopa testacea. The sequence goes on along the minus strand of OX451348.1, from coordinate 37,441,000 downwards.
ACATTTCTTATCAGCGAAGCATGTTCTTTTTCTTATTTTCATGCATTAAATATGAGCCAAACGCAGAAACGTACAAGAAATGTTTTACGACATTTCAACCAAAAACGAGGAAAGAAAAAACAGCGATGCGGCGTTGGTCATGCATCTTGCAGGGAAACACTAGCAAAAAATATCTGTGCTAAGTTCGAATATTGGATTTCCATAGAAGTCGCAAGAGTGTAAAAAGCGCAACAGCCCGAATGAGGAGTGAACTGAACATCACATGGACGCCTTCGAGGAAAACACTAACTTAAGACTGTGTGAATGCACACAAACAAACACTCACTTCTATACATATACATATGTATGTATGTATGTGTGTGTATATATACATATAAAATTCGTGCATCCAGCAACCGAACAACCAATCAACACAACACAGCCATAAACTGTCTGAACAAACAAGCAACTAATCGACCCGATCTGTCGACTCTTCACCAACCAACCAACCAACCAACCGACCGACCCAACCATCATCAACCGACGCCTGACAGCTGGGAGAGAATAAAACCAGAGGAAACACAGTCCAGGCTACTTTAGTAGCCATGATTTCGAAATGTTTTCATAGCAGGAACGAACTTTAATTCATGGTTAGTTGTTAACAGAGGCGATATGCGATGACGACGACGACAATTACAACAACAACAACAACCAACAATAAGAGCTGCTACACTCACAACAACAACAAGAACAACGACTACTTCAGTATAGAATGTTATCAAAAGAGCAATAGAACGAAAAAAGTCCAAAAACGAATGCATCCGGCAGTAAAGCTTATGCTCCAGATGTTGCAGAGCAGAGTGCCAAATGAACTGTGGGCAAAAACGAAATGTGAACAAAAAAAAGAAGAAGATTACTACAACAAACGAGCGATATACACAATATATCATAAGGAAAATAGCAGTAATATTAGAAGAAATTGAAATCATATTAAATATCGTAATATAGTTATTTATTAACAAAAATAAATCAATTTTAAAGAATTCAAATAATAATAAATAAATGATTAATGAATGAATATTAAACATTTTCACTTTCATTATTCACAAACATTTAAAATTTTATGTTAAATTAAATGAATTAAATTAACTAAATAAATATATGTACATAAATATAATAAAAATGGCGTTTGTTTGTGCCACTGTGCGTGGTACATGCAACATGCTGCGCGTCTGTTGTGCTGATGATGTTGTTGCTAGGTGTTGCTGTTGTTGTTGTTGTTGTTGAGCGATGCGATGCGATACGATGCGATTGCGGTCTGTTCTCAAATCTCAAAGTGTCGTTGGTCGTGGCAGACGCTTCTCCGAATTCATCGGGATATAAAATATATAAATTTTATATAAAATATTATATATGAAATATCAAACTATACAAAAGAAATTATATCGAAAAGTATGAAAAATACATTTTATAATAACTCAAATTAAGAATACATTTTTATGGATTCGAAATGAAAACAGAATTTTTATTTAAAAGTGTGTGTAAGTCTGCAAAAAGAATTTGTTCTTAAAAAGAATAGCGAATATTAAAATCACCAAATAAAATAAATTACAAAATAAGAAATAATAAAATTGAAAAAAAAAAACAGAACAGAAGCAATTTACGATAAAAAAACCATTTGATAAACTCATTGAAAGTGTTGCTGTTTTTGTGGAATAAAAACACACTTTTCGAAAAAAAAACACTTCAGTGGCCAGTAATGCGACAACAACAACAACAATACTAACAAATTTAAAATTTGTTTTATCGCAGAATTTAAATCCATATTTAATTAAAGAAATTCTAGAAACGCTCGATGTGAATTTTTATTTATCACAAAATATACATACATACATGTATAAACAAAAGCGAATACAAATCTTATGGAAAAAGATAAACTAAGAAGAAATATCGTATGTAAAACCATTTTAAATAAGTACTACGATTTCGAAAAAGTATTTGATTCCGTTATTCGGTCCGCATTCAGTTGTGCGACTCACTTCGGGCCCAACGGACGCAAACACGCTCCGGTCCATTAAAGTGTATAAAATTCTAAAATAAGCCACCAGAACAAGGATAACTAAATTTAAAAGAAGTTCATTTAAAGTGCATTTCTTTTTAAGCTTTGCAAACAACAACAATACAAAAACCAAACATTTCAGAAACTTTGCAATTTCCAACTCGAAGATTATGTTCGGAAAGTTTTAATTAACCTAACGTAACGTAATTAAATAGCGCAAAGACACTCTTCCGCTCCCGCTCGAAATGCGTCTCGCACGCCTCCTGTTCGTCGGTCTGCTCTGCGTGGCCGCGTTGCTTCACGCTGTTGTGGGTTTCTACTGCCCGCCAGGATGCAGCTGCTTCCAGCTTTCGGTGCGCTGCATTCGTGCTCGCCTCAACGCGATACCGTCGCACATACCGCAGGACACGAATTTATTGTGAGTACCATGTGTAAAATATTCCGAATTTTCTAATTCTATCCCGGATCCTTTCCTTCAATCAAAATAACTTTAAATTATACGATATTTCCACGTGATCTATCATGTTATGACCATTTATACTCCTACTTTAATTAAATACGATATTATATATCATTAGATGTTGAGAGAAGTAACTTTTGAAACCTTTTGAAATCACAAAATCAGAAATCACCGAATCATTGTCTTCAAATTCTCGATAACAAAAAATATTATCCTTATAATTTGTCAACTCAGCCATTTACAGACATTTCGGGAATTTCAATGTGATCCTTCCATAGTTTTTCCATTTTTAAGGATTTCAACTTCAAGACAAACACTAGATGTTTATAATAACCATCCCATTCTAAAGACCCATCTCCCTGATGACTCCTGAAACCCGCCGGATATTTTATCCTCTTCTACTTAGCCATCGGTAAAAATATAGATATTAGCAAAGGCTTTCCTGAAGGAATACAGAGCCATGATGGCTTTCCTTGCCCTCTCCAGACATTTTATATTTCCAGCTCAACTTCATATCCAGAATCAATCCAAGAAATTTCGTCTTCTCCTTAAAATTGAGGCTAACTTCACCCATGTCGCGGATTCTATTGGAACAATTATTAAATACTAGCTTGATATTTTTACTCAAAAACAAAGCAAAAAAATAAATATTCTATTCTAGTAGTTTCCAAAAAAATACTCATCAATTTACTCAAATTGTATTCCAAATCCATTCATTTATTGCAGACGTATTCAAGATTTACGTAAAACAGCAAATTTTTGAAACATGTAAACATGAGATACACGAGATTTCTGAGAGTTGGCAAAAATTTCAATATAATATATCAAATAAAACACAAAAAATGCAACAACAAAATAACAAGACATGACGTGATCTGGTCTGATTCGATGTTTAGCACATGTTTCAGGTCATGGAATCACTTATTAAATCATACATCAAAACTGAAGAAAGAAAAATCTGCTTGTTTTTTATTTACTCATATTTCTCCACTCCAGTGTTGCAAAATACACAAAACATTGAAAATATTGTAGCTATGTACGTTTAAATAAAATTTATTGTATAAGTAAAATTTTCTTTGATCATTTTTCTTCGTATTTTCTACTCTCGTTAAATTCTTTCTGTTTTTTCTACACTCCTTTGAAATTGAAATTAAATTGAAGAAGAAAAACTCGTTCTAAAAACATTTTCGCAACCATCCAAAGAAAATCTCAAATTAACCATTTTTTAATTTATTTGTTTTTTGTTGGTTTGTTTATTGTCTGTTGTGTGGGAAGATATACATACATACAGTTTTTCTGGTTGTTTTCTTTTTGTTTAATTTATTTTCTTTTTTTAATTTTGTTTGCATTCCTTTTTTTTTTTTTGTTTTCTTGTATTCATAAAATAAAAATTGTTCTCGTTTCTCTGAGGAATGTAAAAAATAGAATAACAACAACAACACCGTTTTTTCAAAAACGTTTCTTTCTGCTGAAAATAAACTACATGAAAGAAATGTACGAAAAAAACAGTGCAACGATGATGCGATAAAAAACGTGCAACTTGATCTTGATTTTTTTAATTAAGCGTCATAGTAAGGTTAATAAAAGTCGCACTCGTTGAATTTTTTCTCTAAAATATTATTTAGGAGATAATGTAACAACACAGAATTATATGCATTTAAATGTTCTATATTTAAACGATATACTTAACTTAAGGAATACAGAACGAAATGAAAAAGAAATGAAAAATGGTACATATTTATATTTTATTCCCAACCAAAGCAATCAACTAAACTAGATGATCTTTTTTGAGAGATGATCTGTTCCGAGTTTTGAGATGCTTTTAGAGTGAAATTATTTTTTCCTTGTAAATGATTTTTTGGTGTACTATTTTATTTACTCGTACAAGTGACTATTTGCTTGAAAAGCGGATAAAAGCCTATCATTACTCTTCTTCTTCTACTCTTCGTCCTCTTTAGCCGTTTTTCACGTCCTCTATCTCTTTGGTATCTTTTGCACTTCCTCCACCTCCTCTTGCTTTACACCTCCTCTTCCTCTTCCACCCCTTTCTCTCACCCTCTTTTGTATCCGATTCTGTTTGAATACAATTCTGCGTAACCTACTTATTTTGAAACAGGACAGGAAATTCTTTTTGTTCAACTACTCTTTTATCAACTACATTTTTAACTCATTTTCAACTACTTAACTCATTACAATTAACCTGCTAAACATTCAAGCCCCCATCATGGACCGGATGGACCCATTCAGACGCATTCGGACCCATTCAATTCAACCAGAGTGAAAATTCAACAAATAAACAAAGAAAAAAACAACCGAGGAACAAAGGATATCACAATAAATCCAATGAAATACAATATATTTTGAAACAAGCTCGTCCTCGTAAAAGAATTGGAAAGAAAACATTTATCCGAAATTCTCTTTAATTCCGAAGAATCGAAATGACTCATTTGAGAATAGATTTTAACTTGGTTTTCGTGTTGTTTTTTATATCGTATATATAATATATAGTGTATATAATATCGCACTCGTGTATACAGCTTTATAGAAGAGTGTGTACTGCTCATAAAAGAAAACACAACAACAACCACAAATTAGTTGAACCAAAACAACGCACAGACGATTACCTCAAAGAAAAACTTTTCCCGAAAAAACATCGAGGAACGAAATGGAGCAGATTATACAAAAATGTAGTTTTTTGGTGTGTGTTAATATACACACATGGAAAGGGGATACAAAAATTTCAGGGGTGGGGGGCGGGGAGGGGAGCTAAAAGGTTGACGATACCAAAGAGGGCGACAACAGAGAGGGTGGTGGTGACATAAGAGCTGGACGATGAACTGGAGATAACTTTGTCCACTATATCTACCTTAGTGTTTGCTGCTTTTCTGGTTTTTCCGTCATTTGAGAGAAAATTCAAAAATATTCAAAAACACGCAATATTATTGTGGAAATTCATGCTTGACTGTCGCACAGCTCCACCACCACCGACACTGAAGCTCTCGCCGCAGGACGCAGATCAGAACCATGCTCGTGCTCATCAAAATAAAGTATGAAACCCAGAGCACTCGGCATTTTAAGGACAGCTGGAGTATAAACTATTTTTTAGCTTATATGTTGTTTTGTATCTGTATGAGTATTTCTGTGTTAGTGTGTGTGTGTCTGTGGGTTTATTTGTGTTACAGAGTTCACGAGTTGTCAAAGTGCAATGAATTAGAGATTAAAAATTATATTGACACAACAAAAACACAAAAAAACTACAGGAAACTAATTGAAACAAAATACAGTTAACATTTTTGAAACATTATTTATGTTGTAATACATTTTTGTACTCTTATTTTAGTATATTATTATTGTTGTTATTTACACGTTTTCGTCCATCCACATTGTGTATTCCATTTGCACCCAACACCATGTGTTGTGCTTGTCCATTATTTGACAGTCGAGTGATTCTGCTTGACCTGGAAAATAGTGAAACTATAAATAAAAACCATGATATTCTGGTGTTATATTTTAGATATATACTCGTATGTAAATAGATGCTTATTATCTTTATGATTTTTGTAAACATTGTATACATACATTATTAGCGACGAGTCCTGATTCATAATTTTAGAATTGTTTACACACAGTTTTTTTGGGTGCTTTTTTATTATGGTATAAATTATTTAAGTGAACAGAAAACGCAATAGAGTAGAAACTTTACATGAAACATATGATGAGAAATATTTAGAATCTGTCACAAACACAAACAGCATTAAAAAAGAAAGGGGAATATAACAAAACGAACAAAAACAAAAACTCCAACAACAACAACGACAACAACGTTTAACAAAACATCGCCATGCCAATAAAGCATGCATCTAAAGGGTTAGAAACTCACTCACTCGGTGTTCAGTGCTGGCTGTTGTACCTCATCGCTTTTATGGCTCTCTTCAGTTGCCAACAACAACAAAAATATAAAAAAATAACTCCGCATCCGTTCCACTGACGCTGGCGGTGCTCCGAATGATGCTCACCGGGTGGAGTTGCCAAGTGCACACACATGTGAAAGTGGAGCTGTTGATGCTCTCATTTTATGTCGCCAGCAGCGGAAGCAGAAGGTTCATAACCAACGCCATCACCATCATCATCATCATCATCACCACCATCAACCTCTCAGCCACTGAGCATCCATCCATCAGTAACCATCGTCTGGCAACCAACAAGCAAAATTTACTGCTCTGTGCAACTGACGTTCACAGCAGAGTTTAGACACTTGAGATTGCATACTTTTAGGCGCAGACAGTATCGTTTTTCTTCCTTTTATCCTTTAGCCGCAGCTGTTAGTCGATGACTAGCTGAAAATTAAAATGAAATTCAGTATTTTAATGACAACCACGGTGACGGAGACGGAGACGGAGACGGAGAGGAGAAAAGATAACGACGAATGACTTCGGTATTAAAGCAAAACTATCAAAGCGAGGTTGTAAAATGAGAAGAGGAACAAGAAGAAGAAACTCTAAATAACAGTTAAGATAGTTTATTTATGCAATCAAATTGAGCTCCGTTCCTCCGTTAGTTGCGATGATATGACGTAGTAGACGACTAGACTTCCCGAAGTGAATCTGAAAACCAGGCAAAATTTTCAGTCACCGCAGAGAGTTGACTAAAAGTCATCCCTTTTCATTATGTCCTTTTTTATCTCCTTTAAACATTGACTTCCAGTATAATTTAATGCTTGTTTCCATTATAATCCTTTGAGTTCCATTATCATTTAATGTTATTAAAAACATTCAACTTTCAAAGAAAATATTTTATGACGTTTACGAAAACAATCATTTAACGTACATTAATCACAAGTCAACATAATTCCAGTAGAAGTTTCAAAATTTAAAATTATTACATTTATTATTATTTTCGCTCTAATAAAGTCTGTTGGCATCATGCTAAAACTGCTCACGAGTTTGTACAGAGGGTTTCGTTCAGTGAACCTTGTAAATGCAACAACAACCGCAAAGCCGTGAAGTGCCCCAGATGTATTAAGAAGCTAAACAGAGCTAACTTAACGCATGCAGCGGCGCCTCACACAACCGGCGTTTGTGGTAAAAAGTGTAAGTTTGCTATTTAAGTTGTTGTTGTTGTTTCTACTGCCACTTCTGATGCTGTTGTTGCTGTTGTTGTTGTTGTTGTGGGTTCCATTGTGGCCGCTTGTTTGTTATGTGGTGTTTAAGGAGAGCCAACACACAACACGCACAAACATCAACATCACCCACACAACTAGTAGCTGCGATAACCCTTTTCAAAGACGCAGTTGAAGCTGCACCTTTTCTCTTTTCTCTGCATCGGCCTCCGTTCCCTGTTTTCACAGATTTGAGACTGAAAAAAAGGATACAAATACAACGTTTATGAAAGTGTTTGTGGTGGTGGTGGTGCCTGTAGTTTTTTATACACTCACGTCCATTTTTTGCAGGTGAATTTCTTTTATTTACATTTTTGTTGTTGTCATATTTCTGTCGTCATTTTGTGTAAGTTTAAATGTAAGTGTGTGTGTGAGTGTGTGTGTGTGTGTGTGTTACAGTTACCCACTTAAAGTTCGTAATTTATTATTATTTTAAAGTTCGTAATTTATTATTATTTTAAAGTTTTCAAAAAATCCCTTTTCTCTGGTGGTTTAATTTTCGTTACAAAGTTTTTATTTAGTACTCGATTTTTATACATACTTTATACATCATACTTTTCTATTTCATCCCTTCGTAAAGTTTTGTTAGACGAGTGAGTGAAATAAAGATTAGTTATCGTAACACTTTATAATCTAAGTGAATGGAAAAGTTAGTTACTACTTTGAGATTACATCTTTAACACTCACGTGTTTCACGTCATCAAATACTGGGGTCTATTAAGGAACATCTTTTTATGGATATTGTGGTTATGGATATGAATAAGGATATTATATCAAAAGTAAATATAAGGCATTATTCCTCGATCCCATTTGTATCCCACTGAATAATACGACAGCAAATATAATATACCATATAAGATATTAATTATATTACTTCCGGTTGATTTTTTATTTTTTTTTTTTTTTGTGCAGAGACCTACGCTTCAATCACTTCGAGGAGATACCGGCGAACACCTTCGATGGCTTGTCCCAAGTAAGCACTGCATTTCTGAATGAGAACGATATTGGATCCCTACATGAGAACGCGTTCGTTGGCCTGGTTGCTTTGCGATTTCTCTATTTGAACAATAATCGCATCAGTCGACTACCCGAGAAACTATTTCAACAACTGCAGAAACTGGAAGCTCTGTAAGTTCTTCAAGTTCGATTTTATTGATAAATGTTCATTTTGTGTTCAGAATACATCATAATATATTTAACGTTCATTTAAGGTCCATAATAATGTTATGGACGGCCTGTACACATATTATATGCACCAAAAAAATGTTCACGTAAAGCAAAACGTGCGATCTTCTTCACAACGCCGTTTTTCATAATGCGGTTGAATTGCTCCGCTCTTGGGAACTATTGTACCATGACTCAATAAATTTCTTATTGCTTTCTATGGAAAATAATATTTGAATTTCTTTTATTGATAGAAAATTATTCGCCACATTAAAGTTAACATTCAAATAGAAACCCGATTCGTATTAGCATTTATATAAATATTTTCTGGATACATTTTATATATGTATGTACTATATGTATTTATTCACACTAACTGATTAATTTGATAAGAAAAATATTTAAACTTAATAGTAATAATGAAAATTTATGACTTCTGCAGGTATCTCGAAAACAATGATATTTGGCAAATCAGCCCCAACAACTTTAACAATCTGCCTCACCTCAATCGTCTGTAAGTGGTAATAATTCTCTACACATTAAAATCTATGTTTCTTTAAATGCAACATAATACTATTTATTTAATTACGAGTATATCGCACTTTTTTATTATAATTAAAAATACAAACACTGAAACTATAACTTTACTATAAAATTTAATTAGTTTACAAGACTAGAATTCCATTTCTTGCTTATTTTATTTAAGAGTACTTGAATTTTATTCTCGACCTTTTGTCTTAACTTCTTACTTATATTTTAAACAATCAAATTTATAAATTAACAAAGAAAAATGCCGTGACCAGCACTTTTTCAGCAGTTTTGTGTAATTGGTTCTCACTTCGTATTTCTTCTTTAACCTTTCTCTCTCTCTCTCTCTCTCTCTCTCTCTCTCTCTCTCTCTCTCTCTCTCTCTCTCTCCAGTTTCCTGTTTAACAATAAAATCAGCAACATCCCCAGTGAAGCGTTCACCAATTTGCCAAATCTCAAGCGTCTTCGCCTCGATGGCAATCCAATTGATTGCAATTGCGGTATTTACTCGTTGTGGCGACACTATCAACATCATCCGCAACGCAATCAAATCACAATAAAGTTGACCTGTGAGACTCCCACTGAGCTGAACCGCAGAGGATTCGATGGTCTACAGGAAAACTATTTTCACTGCAGTAAGCGATCAAATTTTCCATTCCAATTCAATTTGTTATAATAGTTTTTTCATAAATTTTTGAAGATTCATTTAAATGTTTTTTCATTTAAATGTTTAATCAAAGAAAACCTAAAACGCAAAACAACTTTAACGTAACCTATAGTACAAGTTATTGCTTTTGCCTCTGTTAGCCTATAAATAGACTTTTACTAAATGGACGATCTTGTACATTTATGGTAACTAACGTCCCTGCGTTCCTCATCTTATGTACTTGCAGAAAAGCCTGTAATCCTCGACGCACCACACGACATGGAATTAACAACAGGTGACTCCATCGAAGTGCCCTGCAAGATGACTGGCGACCCGGCGCCTGAAATCATTTGGATGCAAAACACAAACGAAATCACTTCTGACTACTCGCCTAGAATTCAGATTTTACCCACAGGCAGCTTGAAAATACATTCTGTGGATGCGAATGATATCGGTATTTATGAGTGTATCGGACGGAATGAAGTGGGCGAGACGAAATCCCAACCCATTCGGATGATGGTTGAAGCGCCGCCAGCCCACAAACAACGTCAACAACAGCCACAGCAACAGCAACATCACCCCGATGTTGCAACTCAACTGCTAGACTCGGAGCAGCAGCAACAACCGCCTCGTTTCATCAGGACTCCAACCGACCGGACCGTGGCACTGAACGGTGCTGCAGTGGTGCTCGACTGCACAGCAACCGGAATACCAGAGCCCGAAATTCAATGGTACCACAACGGCCGCTTAGTCACGCAGTCAACAAAAACAATTCGCACCGAAACGAATGGAAGTCTCATAATTACTCAGCCCTCCTTTCTTACGGCCGGAACCTATCGCTGCGAGGCCACAAACCATTTGGGCAACATACAGAGCAGCGCACGCATCGAAGTGCGGGGTAAGTAATGCGAACGGAGGTGGTGGTGGTGAGAGTGGTAGAACATATGAACGAATGATTGTATTGTTGTTTTCTGTGGTGAGCTGCTTTTCACCACCTCGTGAATGATGGTAAAAAATGCATACAAAACATGCTTCGAACATTTTCAAGTTAAATTAAAGTTCACCGAACTGTTTAGATAACAAATTAACATATTATACTACGAGTATAAGATATTAAATTTATTTACACGACATCCTTAAATGCATCATCATCCATTTTTACTTTTGTAGAGCTTCCTGAAATCTTAATAGCACCACAAAACCAAACCATTAAACTAGGCAAGCCGTTTATTCTGGAATGCGATGCGGATGGCAATCCGCTTCCGAGCATCAAATGGAAATTCAATGGCACGAATTTAGCTACGAATGCACGGGTTGTGCTCGAGAATGAAAACACGGAGCTGATAGTGAGCGCATCGCACGAATCGGATACAGGTTGAAAAAAGTTACCACCAAATATTAATAAAAATAAAGCATTGAACCGAATTTAACTGAATTATTAATCACATTTCTCGTATATTTTTTTACCATGCAAAGGAATTTATAAATGCATTGCATTTAATGAAAATGGAATGACCGAGGTTGAGGCAAGAATTACGGTGGAGCGAAATCGTGCAGCTCCCAAACTGTTAATTGAACCCTACGACTTGGAAGCTTTACCGGGCACCACCATTGAATTGCCGTGCAAAGTGGAGGATGCGGATGACAGTACACAGGTGGGTGGGGGGAGGGGGCATACAAGAACACTAACATGAAGAACATGTATAGTATTCAAGAAGATTTGAGTGAATGATTGAATTGGATTTAATGAAATGTTTTTGTCGGATGCATTTCGCAGGTAGCATGGCGTCGTGATGGACGACTAATTAATACCACCACAGGACTGGTCGAAAAATTCAAAATCAGTCGCTCTGGCAGCTTGCATGTCAAAAATGTGACCATTTTCGATGGTGGTCGATATGAGTGCTCCATGAAAAATGAATTTGGACGCGTTACGGCTTCGGCTTTAGTGACCATCAGGTAAGATTTCCATCCAGATCCACTACCTCAATAAGTACCTCTACGATCCGAGTTGGCAATTCTTTTCAGTGTAATCTCGCCAGTTTCACTTGATTATTAAACATAAAACATTTGCCACAACTATTTCCACGCTCTGTCGCATCGCAAACATTTATCATTTTTAACTCCTTCTTCGCTTCAGCATCTCTTCTAGGTTCGTCCTTTCGTTCGTTCTCTCGTACAGTTAATTAATTTCAGTGAATCCTCTGACAACAAAGTAAAAGCGCACCACCTAATTTCTGTCTAGATTATGCGGGCAACAACAACTGTACTGTGATGTGCTCATTTATTTTGCTATTTAAATAATTTCCACCTCTCTACCCACACAATGCATAAACTACACCGAAATCAGAAACAAATGACACACACACACACAAACAGTTTTTCTGCATTCCACATCAAGAGAAACACGAACAAGACGAAGAGGAAAACCAAAAACTAACAACAACGAACGAGGAACGAGGAACCGAAAAAGGAAAAGTTTTGCCCAAAGAAAATTCAACGTCGACCACCAGACCACCAGAAGAAGAATTCCACAAATCCTCCAAATGCGCAAACATCTCTTGTTCTTGTTGTGTGAATTCCTCTCCTTAATCCTCCGATTGTGTACAACAGGATTTCTTCTGATGCAGCTACAACAGTTTTCCGCACAGTTTTAACAAAGGAAAGCAGCAGAGATCCACCGGCTATCAACCGAACAGGAAAGGAGAAACAACCATCCAACATCGAGATGGCGAAAGTAGCGACACAACATAAAAACATATGTACATACATACATGTCCCCTTACATGTCCCCTTCCCACAGACATACTCGTACATAGCAACGGTGGGAACAAAGCACGATATTAGTTGATATACAAATTTTGTTGTTACTTCGTTGTAGCAATTTGGCATTTATTCATGCACAATATGAGAAGTTGCAACTACAAACGGCAGGATAACGTCTTTTTATTGTTTTAAACAACTCGTTTATTATTGTCCAGCCTGTGATCGTCTTAACTAAAGCCACAGTCTACCATGAAACAAGTGGAAACAAGGTCTGCCATAATCGCTGGTGCTGGTTTAAAGCAATTATATTTGTGATGAACGATGAAGCTGATGTTGATGTTGAAGAATGATTTTCGTAATCACTAACAAAATACCATCAACAAAGGAATGAAACTTTACCAAAGCAAATTCGACCAAACATATTCGAGCATTTCCTTTATTTGTGGTTAATTAAATTTTAAAGGTTCATGTTATTCTCGTTTACATTCTTCACCTTATTAAGGTTCTATTCTTTTCGAATCCATTGCCATTAACTCTGTGGTAACCTGGCATGCTCGACACCCGACACAAACTCGGACGAACGTAAATTAATTAACTAATATTCTTTTCCAAATGTTGTTTCTTTTCTTGTACAGGAACAACGAAGTACTGTCTCCAGGTGACCGTTATGTGCGCTTAGCTTTCGCCGAAGCGGCCCAAGAAATCGGTATCGCCATTAATAACACCATCGACATGCTGTTCACGAATCGCACCACAGCAAACGGTACCCATGCACCACCGAATTACGGCGATCTTCTGCGTGTCTTCCGTTTTCCCACCGGTGAAGCGCTTCAGTTGGCGCGTGCAGCAGAGATCTACGAACGCACTTTGATCAACATCCGCAAACATGTATTGAGGGGCGACAACCTCACCATCGACAGCGACAATTTCGAGTTCAGAGACTTACTGTCACGCGATCATCTGCATTTAGTGGCCGAGCTGTCCGGTTGCATGGAGTACCGTGAGATGCCCAACTGCACCGACATGTGCTATCATTCCAAGTACCGCAGCATTGATGGCACCTGCAATAACTTGCACCATCCTATTTGGGGCTCCTCACTTACCGCATTCCGCCGTCTCGCTAAGCCGATTTATGAAAATGGCTTCAGTTTGCCGATCGGCTGGACGAAGAAAAAACTGTATGCGGGCTTTCCGAAGCCCAGTGCTCGTCTGGTTTCTACTTCGTTGATATCGACCAAAGAAATCACTCCTGACGATACCATCACCCATATGGTTATGCAGTGGGGCCAGTTTCTCGACCACGATCTCGATCATGCCATACCGTCTGTGAGTTCCGAGAGTTGGGACGGCGTCGACTGCAAGAAGACCTGCGAGTTTGCACCACCTTGTTATCCGATCGAAGTACCACCGAATGACCCGCGCATAAAGAATCGCCGCTGCATTGATGTGGTGCGCTCCAGTTCCATTTGCGGGTCCGGAATGACGTCAGTCTTCTTCGACAGCGTGCAACACCGCGAACAGATCAATCAGCTGACCTCGTATGTCGATGCCTCCCAGGTGTATGGCTACAGCTACGCTTTCGCGCAGGAGTTGCGCAACCTGACCACGGACGATGGGCTGCTCAGGGTGGGGGTGCATTTTCCCAATCAGAAGGCCATGCTCCCGTTCGCCGCCCCCCAAGATGGCATGGATTGTCGCCGCAATCTAGATGAACACACCATGAACTGCTTCGTATCCGGCGATATACGCTCCAACGAGCAGGTGGGACTACTGGCCATGCACACGTTGTGGATGCGCGAACATAATCGCATTGCTATCAAACTACGCTATATTAACCCACACTGGGATGGCGATACGATCTATCAAGAGGCACGCAAAATTGTGGGCGCTCAGATGCAGCACATCACCTTCAAGCACTGGCTGCCATTAATAGTGGGCGAAAGTGGCATGGAAATGTTGGGCGAATACCGTGGCTATGATCCGAATATAAATCCAACCATTGCCAATGAATTTGCAACGGCCGCTTTACGTTTTGGTCACACAATCATCAACCCGATACTGCATCGACTCAACTCCAGTTTCCAACCCATCCCGCAGGGACACCTACAACTGCACAAGGCATTCTTTGCGCCCTGGAGGCTTCCCTACGAAGGCGGTGTGGATCCTCTCCTGCGTGGAATGTTTTCGGTACCCGCAAAACTAAAAAAGCCCGATCAAAACTTGAATGCTGAATTGACAGAGAAGCTCTTCCAGACACAGCATGCGGTGGCGCTCGATCTTGCGGCCATTAATGTACAACGCGGACGCGATCACGGTATACCTGGGTACAATGTTTACCGCGAGTTCTGCAACCTCACTAAAGCCGAAACATTCAATGACCTGCATCAGGAAATCACCGATTCAGAAATCAGACGCAAGCTCGAAATGCTCTATGGTCATCCGGACAACATCGATGTTTGGGTTGGCGGCACACTCGAAGATCAAGTCCCAGGCGGCAAAGTGGGTCCCCTGTTCCAATGCCTGCTGATCGAACAGTTCCGTCGCCTGCGCGATGGCGACCGTTTCTACTATGAGAATCCTTCCGTCTTCCTGCCCGAACAGTTGCAGCAGATCAAACAAGCCAATCTGGGCCGTGTGCTTTGCGACAACGGCGACAGTATTGAAGAAGTGACCGACAATGTTTTCCTACTGCCCAAAAAGCAAGGAGGCTACAAAAAATGTGACGATATTGCGGGTGTAAATTTGTATTTCTGGCAGGATTGTGGCGCTTGTCAGACTCTGCCGCCACTCTTCAAGAGTTATGTTCCACAAACGTATGAGAAGAAGGTCAGACGTAATAAACGTTCTCTAGACGCACCTTCTTTTGGAGAGGAAGAAACAGAGGATCATGAGGTCATAAAAAATGAAAATATCTTAGAAACCTTATACGAGGTGAATGAAGAGCGCGTCAGTGGTTTGGAGGAAGTCATCGGCAGTTTCCAGAAGGAACTGAAGAAGCTGCACAAGAAAATACATAAATTGGAGGAAAGCTGCGCTAGTAAAGGGAGCGAGGAATCGCCCAATGAAAGCAACGGAGCAGCTGGAAAGCCCAAAAGAAACCACTGCGTAGATAAAGCAGGAAATACACGACTCTTCAATGAAGTTTGGACTCCAGATGTATGCACCAAATGCGAATGTCACCGAGCGCAAGTCACGTGCACTCGCGAAAAGTGTCCCGAAGTTGAATGCGAAGAGGATGAGGAAGTTTTAACGCCACCAGAAGCTTGTTGCGCTCACTGTGTTCACGTCGGCACTCCCAAGAAAGGGTCAAAATATGAAAATTAATTCAAATACAATACATCTCAATTGCTGAATTGTTAACGAAATAGATTAAGTGAATAAATTAGTATCGAAATAAGAACGAATGATAGTTCAAAAACAAAGCGCAGACCTGCAGATTACAAAGCCAAATACTAATGCTTAAACCAAATAATTTAGTAAAAAGTGTAGGTGTCGGAGTAACTTCTCAACCTTACAGCTGATGATGCGTACTCGTGAAGAAAAAAAAAGAGAGGAGCACTTCAGTACTTGCGGGCCCTGTAGAACACTTTTCTTCTATTCTGTATGTTTTTTCGTATTCTCCACTTGCATTTAGCAACAGACTTAATTATTTCTATTGTGTACTAATGTATGAAATGGTATTCATTTGATAAATTTTTTTATTAAAGCTAATCATACTCCAAACAAATCTAAATTATCCAATGAATAATTAAAATTACAAAAATTATCTAAAATGTGTTTTAATTAAATTAAAATTAGATGTCTATCATTGGGAGTCCACAAACTTTGTCTGTGTTCCTTTGGCTATAACCGCACCATCATCCTTTTTGCGCAGTTCGCAATCAATAAACGCCAATTTTCTTCCAACTCTCACACAGTTAGCAGCGATGAGAATATCGTCACCCTCCTTGGCCGCTTTCAGATAGCTGACGTGTATATCCACCGAAACGCCGGCATGGCAAGGTTTCGACATCAGTGCGTAGGTAGTAATCATATCTACGAGTGTCGCGGTGAAGCCTCCATGCAGACCACCAAGACGATTAAGATGCTCGGGCGCAACTCTAAACTCGGCGGTACACTTTCCATCGCCACCACCTGTTATTTTCACCTGAAATGATTGTTTGAGTTGTGTTATAATTTTTAACTGGCAACAAAAATTTTGCAAACTGTGATAAAGTTCCAGTAACCTCAAGTTTTAAATAAATTACGTTAAAATAAATTTCGATTTGAAAATTTCACTTTACTTAGAAATTTCGAACATTGGACTACAAGGAATTTAAATCGGTTAATCAAATAAACTAATAAAAGACTGTAGCACTTTTCTCTCCAATATTTTTGCCTCTCTTTTAAAAACAAATTTCAATTATGACAAATGTCATAAAAGGAAGATAATGTTCATTAAATTCGAAAAAATTTGAATAGTACATTTTTTACTTACCTTTTCCAAAGTTTTTTCGAATCCCGTTGACTTGGCAATAATTTCAGAAATATGCTTAATAAATTCTGCACCTTTTTTACTTGTTCCCAACATTATTTAAACCGTTTGTCTCCAACTTTAATCAAGTCGAATGGAGCCTCTGCATTGATAAAAATTAGTTTTATTACGAAACAACATCAGAAAAACTGTCAAAAATAAAAACCAACAATTCTAAACTGTCCTCAAATACACAGGGTTGTAAGAAATGCAGAGTTGGTATAGCACATAATTTATAAGTAAATTCACACGTAAATTATTCCAATGATATATAAATCATTTAGAATTATTTCACGATACACTTGTAAATCTTTGATAATAAATGTTAAAGAGAATGTTTAATTTGTATGGTTTCATAAATTATTTTATTCAAAATTAATATATTTAGTTTGGACACCCTTTGCTATTATTTTGCCATCACGTTTTCGCCGCAGTTCGCATTCAACAAAAGCCAAGTTCTTACCTGCTCTGACAGTATTTGCATCAATAACAAGCTCATCATTTTCCTTTGCTGGTTCTAAGTATCTAACTTTCAGGTCAACTGACACACCTGGATGGCTTGGATGTGACATGAGAGCATAGGTTGTTAGATTATCAATTATCGTTGCCGTTAAGCCACTGTGGAGTTTACCAGCGACATTCAAGTGATCCTGGGACACAGTAAACTCTGCAACACATCTACCCGCACCACCGTCGGTTATTTTGATCTGAAAAGTGCAAATATTTATCGTACAATTTCGTAGTATTATGGTAGTATTTAATGTACAAACTACGATTTCGAAGTTATATTCTCTAAAATTAATATTCTTGACCGTTCATATTTTCAACCACTATAATTTTCAATCTATAACTATAGAGAAATTGGCAACACTCTTGTCCCTGCGACCAGCTGATTTTCCATTTAAATTTTTGAGATGTACATATTCTTTCTGTGCCATCGTATTCATAGTGTATACGATCAAAGTATTTCATTAATACACATATCATTACTTACTTTTCGCAAACATCTTTCGAAGCTGTTTGCTTTTGAAGAATAATCTGCAATCACCTTTAGGAAATCCACGCCAAGTTTTGCGGACATCTTCGATGAAATTACTCTACAACTAAAGCAACAATTTTATATTTGCAGCACGACGCCTCGAACGACCTTTGTGTTCAACAACAAAGCATAAACTTGATAGCAGGTGATTTTTTTTTTGTTTTGTTATGACAGCTGAGTTTCTTGCATTTCTGTTTTGTATTTCATTTCGCAGCCGGTCTGTAGAATAAACTAAATGGATAATAAATAAATGGAGATGTAATTTCGATAATTATAGTTTAGGGATGTCAACGTTATTTCGCGTAACGAAATGAAATTCAAGCAACTCTCTATCGCCGAATTTCGGCAGGATTCACTTGGTGCATACGACATTAATAGCTCTGGTTTTCGGGTGGCTCTTCTGGGAGCCACTGGAGAAATACCTGCTTTAGAGCTGTGTGCCTCAGATGGGCTCCATGGCACCGGGAACCATTGGCCATTCAGCGTCGACCAATTAACCATTACACAGGAACGTCCTTGTTCTAAAATAATAGAACACTTCGACTTGGCTCGATTATATGAAAATTCCACCGCTCAGCAAAGTCAGGAACTAGCTTTAGATCCTGTATATGTAGCTGACTATTCATTAGATGCACCAAAACCTAAGATACAACAACTAGATTGGGCACCGCCAAACACAGCCGATGCGAATATGGATCCAACGATGGCGGTATTGACCAGTTATGGATCATGCCAGATACGTAAAAGGACTGCAACGAGTCGCCAGTGGAACCGCATAACGTGCGATCTCAATAAACTATACCTGCAGCATGTATTTCAATTCGATTTAATTTCTCTGCAAAATGTGTGCGATTTAAAAACATTTAAAGATGTTGTTGATCTTCAGTGCATTACGGCGTTTGCGTGGCATTCCAGCAAGCAAGTGTTCTACACGGCCAATGCAGTGGGCTGGGTCGTAGCCTTTCGTTATGAAACGACGCTGTTAAATGACATGAGCCTATACTTCAAGCTTCACACAAATCTTGGTCGCATCACATACATGCGAGCGTTTGATGACTTTCTATTGATTGCAAATTGTGCAGGAGTGGTCAAGGTGTTTAAACTCAATAGTGATGATGATGATGCACTTTCCACTATGAGTGAAGTGGAATGCTTGTGGAGCAAACAGGATCGCATGGCATGTCGCAAAGCCGAAGTAAACTACTCCAAGGATTCAAATTCTTATTACGTAATATTTTCCAAGGCAGCGAATATTTTAGGATATCAGCTGGGAACCGATGGTTGTATTTTAAGCAGTTGTGTATTTTATGTGGGTGGCATTAAGATTACAGGCAAGTGCGATACTTAAAAATTGATTCCTTATTTAATTCCCTATTTTAGGCATCGAAACTCTTTGCTGTAATGAATTTATAATTACCATGATATCCGGCGTAGTAAAACATCTGAAGCTCGAAATTAACGACTCCAATGAGCTCAAAATTAACGAACGAATCCTTGCCACAGACCTCGACATTAAGAATCATCAAATACTTGGTGTTGTCGCAACACCAAACAAGAATCTCTGGGCATTCGTACTGTATCGAATCAGAGACTATTTACATCAATCTAAATACACACAAGCCACTTCTTTCCTTAGTATTTGCAAACTAACTTCCATTAACTCATTGCAAATGCTGGCCAATCTTAATGTCAAAGTAATGAATCCATTTCTGGACTATGCGGTAGCGTTACGTTTGGACATAGTTAACAATATAAGTCATGAAGATTACAACAACTACTATGAACTGAAAAGTGCACGTTTTCCCAGAGAACTGAATGACGCATTCCTGCAAAAATTGCAACTGAAACTGTTGCTGGTTAAGTCACAAATCATATTTGAGGGGTACATATTTACGAGACCCCATTTCAGTAATGACATTTCTAACACCTTACTAATTTCGTTTCAGTGAAACATATAAAAGTATACAAAACAGCACCAACATTCATTTGGACTTTCTACTCGGAAGCTTACAGGCAACGTATATAATTTATAGAATGCAGCAATTGCAGCACAACATTGGACGCAAAACACCCACAGTTTTTCAGAATCTAGTTGGTAGTTGTTTAAAGCGACAATTTGATGTTGTTATTAGAAATCTTCAAGCATTAATCAGTGATGAAAGTGACATCAAGGACACAACGGAACGTTTTGTTACATTTGCAGCGGAAACTTTTAAAAAAATTCCCACCACCTTTCAAAGCTCAGAGAAGTGCTTGTTATGCTGGAATGAGATCGATGAGAACAAAATGATTTGTCCGAGTGGACACAACGTGAGGCGATGCTGTGTTTCGTATGTTCAGGTAAAAGAAAAAGGAATTTTCACATAAGTGCGAAGTGAAGTGCTTTTAATATTAATTTATGTTGTTCAAATATTTTAGGTACCCTTTTTCAGCCGACGATTCTGTGCTCAATGCAATGTAGTTGCTTTAGATAATGATACACAATTACTCGAAATACTTGGACCTGATGAAGTGTTAAAATGCACGTTCTGTCGTTTTAGGTTTTTAAAAGATTGTGTTTACTAAGATTTAGAAGAAAATTGAATATTTATTTAATGTAAGTTTTAATTTATATATATTTATATATATATACTACATATATATATACATTACAATATATATGTATGTAAGTTTTGGATGAATACTTTACGGATATATGAATAAATTTTTATTTTGAATTTCTTATCTGACATATATTTATTTTCTTTGTAAAATGAACATGTAATGTAAGGTAATGAATGCAACATTACCTTGAGTATCTTTAAGTATATGTTTAAAGGTCCGAAACAAAAATAACCGGATTGGATTCAATTAATAAAATATCCTGTTCCAACTGACGCAAATCGCTCTCTATTTTGCCTTTGCGCAGTTTTTTTGCCATGGTGTCCGTATATAAGGATAGACATTGATATAATTTGCACAAATCAGTATAGTTCTCTTTTAAGCCCTTTTAAAAATATAATAATATCATGAAAATTAGTTACAACAAAAAAATGTTTATGCGTTTTGGCCGACTTACAGATAATATTTCGTAACGCTCGTTTGATGTCAATTTCTCTACGCCTGGACCCAACAAGTCAGCGGAACATTTAGTTTTACGTGGCGCTGGCGGTTCGGGTGCACATTTACGTTTATACTCCGCCAGCAATTTCTTATGAGCACGCAAGTAGCACGGCACTTTGCCATAATTCTTGAGGCACACAGCCTGTGGCACCAAGCCAGTGTTCAGCACTGCATGAGTATCACCCTTCGGTGTGTCAACGTATCGCGGCGGATGCCTCTTAGGCAATGAACTTTTAATGATCTGAATATTGACCGCAACAAAGTTGGCACGATGCTTGTGACCTCTAAAATAGGCCCGAGCCGGACACTGTAATCCCCTGATTTTCTCATCTTTTTTTTTTGGAGTGATTGGTCTTTTCCGCTCAAATCTGGGCACCGCTGGCATCCCATTCGACTTCGGACAGACGTGATCCTTGGGGCGATGCCATTTTACTCCATGATTTTTACGCAGAAAATCGCACGGTGCATTCAGAGGAGTCTCAGCATAACCCATGGTTCGGCATTTGTGTTTCGGGGAGTCAGTTAAGATTTTCTTTCCGCGTTCCCCTTCGATGATATTCGGCAGGCATATTTGTCTGCGTACCCGCTGCTTGAATTTCGAAACGTAATGGACGTGCTTATCTAATTCGGTTTTTAAATCACTCTCCACATCCTCGATGTTTTCATTGTGATGAGTTATATAGACGAGCGACATTTTTTGCTAATTGGATAACAATAACGAATTTACGGATGTGAGAGTATTATACAAAAAATATGCAATCGAAAAATAAAAAACATATAAAAATATGAAGAATATTTGAAGGCTTTTTGATTCAAAAAAATTTTAAAAAAAACCAATGCCAGTTTTTTAGTTATTTAAAGATTATAGTCGCTCAAGTAATAAAAAGGTAATGAAGCAGACGAGTTGATTTGGATAGCTACAAGAAAACGCAGAGCTCAACCATGACAACTGTTGTTAGAAGTTTTCTTCATTATATGTATACCATATATATAGATACATATATGTATATACATGTATATACATGTATATACATGTATATACATTCATATGGAAGTGTTTTTTTTTTAACAAAAAATAACTTAGGCCCATATTACATTGCAAACAGTTGTTCGATCGAACAGTCACATTGTTTTTGTTTTCTGTATAAAGCTGTCAACTCTCAGTTCATCCGTGAGAGAATTGAAACGGATGAACTGTTCGCATAGCAAATACTCTGTTCGCAGGCGATGAGTGCAAACTACAAACAGAACAGGGTTGTTGTGTGGTGTAATAAAGAAGTATGCATGTTTTGGAGTGAAAAAGCTCCACTTATATCGGAAAAAGGAGGATTGCGTGAAAATAATTGCACAAAGCAACTCCAAATATGTATATATACTACGGAAAGTGTTTGACTGTTGTGTTTGCAATGTAACATAGCAAGCGAACAGATTTGACGGGAGAGTAAAATAGTTCATTTCTTTGGACTGTTCGATCGAACAACTGTTTGCAATGTAATATGGGCCTTAACAACCCTTAACAACCACTCATTTATCGAATAAATATCGTCTTTGATTTTGGTCACTTCAAGTTAATCAATTTTCCGAATCGACTGTTCGAGCGATCAAATTATGAAATTAATTCTTATGTTTTAATATACAGGGCGTTCCGCAAAAGACGTATAAAAAGAACGTTTAGGATGAGTCGGAGGGGGTGAATTTTTCTTCGTTTAGGCGGGAGAAGTCCTTATAAAATAACGAGTACACTTAGATAATTTCTGTTAACGCTTTCGAAAGCAAAATTTCCGCTTCTTAACATCCTTTTTAAACAAGGTTTCTATGTCAAAAGGCTTTTGAGAAATTTAAAGCCAAACTTAAAGTAAATTTGAAAAATAAAAATGTAAAACACATTCTTGTTTGATTTAAAAAACAAAATTACGTTAATAAGTATGAATTTTCTTCCGATCTCAAAATGTTTTTATAATTTCGAAAAAATAAGGAAGCATCTATATTTTGTAGTTTAGGAGAAAATGTGAATAAAAATGAATGGAAATGAAATAGTCCTAATAATATTACCTTTCAATTAATATACATAAATTTATAGTATACGTATGTATATATACACTATCAGTTGTTTCAGTGTCGCCGCCATTGAAATATATAAATATATAAACTTTTCTGAAGTTGTTTATTAGATAATTTATTAAATAATATTTGAGATATTTTTGAATTGAACTTTAACAATTCAACTACTATATGTAACCACTTTAGTTGTGTTTACTACATACATATGTACATATGTATATGCTCTATATAATAATAATATAATATAATATAATATAATATATATTAATAATAATAATATAATAATAATGTATAAATTATTTAAAATTTGTGCATGCGAATAAATGTGTTTGCTTAACTTAATCATTATTTATATTTCAGACATCGTATATGTATACGAATTAATTTTAAAGTTACAATATCAAATACAATTCAAGTATACTTTTATTTATATCACTCAATCACATTTAACTATATTTGAGTTACTTTTTCGTTGCGTATAAATAAATTTGATCGTCTTCAATTTTCGATTTTTCATGTATTGTAGGCACTTATTTATTCATACCAATTTATAACTGATTTTTTTTAATTGCACATGCTAGCCACATATATCAATTACTTTCTGCAACGTAATAAACAGAAGAACTTGTAATAAATGTGTGAAAGCGAAAAATATAATATCAAATTTTACTTAAGCACAGAGATCTAAAACAACACAACTTTGCTTGTGTTTAGCAAAATTTAATTACATTTTTTTTAATATATGTTAAGCATTGCAAGCAAATTCATCATTTTCGACAAAGCAATGCGTAAATTCTGCGCTCTCTTTTAGCACACATACATCTAAGACTTTATTACTTATTGAGGGTATTTACGCCTTCCGTCTCCTTTTCACGTTCCTCGCGTATACGTTTAAATGCTTCGGTTTTAACAAAGTCCACCGAGTTATAAACAATACTGCTTTTTGCGGGTGCACGCGACGACGGATCAGCAGACAAAGCATAGCGACTTGTGGCCAATCCGACACCTGCTGGGGCATTCAAATTGCCAACACTCATACTTTGGCGATGTATTGCTGGCGGTGGGTTCGCCACATCCAGGTCGAAATACTGCAACTTGTGCTCATTCTTAGGCAGCAGAAGTATGGAGCCGAGTGGACTTTGGCCCATCTGAAAAGCTGCTGCACCAAATGCGGTACGCTGCAGCAGATTGCTGCCAGCCGTATGTACAGCAGCTACAGCACTAGCACCACCACCAATCGCCATTGCATAGTTAGCAGGACGAGGATGCCGCGGCAAGGTGCGCGTCTCCATTATATAGCCACCATCGTTTTCGTTATTTAGCACCATAGAGAGAGGAGCACCAGTAGATCGCCTGGTGGACGGTCCAATTGTAGCTGAATGTCCAAGCTACAATTAAAATATTGTATTACATATAATGTTATTCTTAAATTTAAAACTATTAAGACGATTGTGATTAGACGCTTACTTTGTATGCATTTGGTTTTAATTTACGATCAACAGATGGTGGATGCATTGGTAAAATTTCAGCGCTGGTGCATGCTGTTGACGTTGTTTTTGGTGATGGTATTGATGTTGTTGTTGGAGCAACAGCACATTTGCTGGGAGTTGGTGTTTGAATGTTCGAAGTCATTAGTTTGTTAGTTAAGCCATCGACAGACATGTTAATTGAGGTTTGTTTTATTTTCGCCAAGTTGACTGGCGGCTTTGCGGGTACCTCCTCTGGTGGTTTGTCTTCTAAGCTCACTTTGGGCTTAAGCTTTCGATTTACGGGCGGTAAATCAGCCTAAAATTTGAAATGGTGGAATGGTCGGTCATTTCATGTTTTGTTTTTCTTTTATTTGATAGAGTGTACCTGTTCCATGAAATCATAACTGAAAACATTGCCTTCTAGTTTGGTCGGAGCTGCATTTGTATAGCAATGCGGTCGCGTTAAAATACGACCATTCGGCGATGAGTTACTAGCATTGTTACACAAATCAGTCATTAAATTGGGCGTAGAAGCAGCTATTGGATTGGCCGCTGGACTGGCAACCTTTTCGAATAGTTGACCCATATTGCAGTAGGGGAGATTGTGAGAGCGTGGAATGTCGTAACTCTCATCGACAACCTGTCGGAAAATCGTAGACAAATAGTTAGTTTTAATATTGAAATATAATTACAGGTATATCTCACCGATTTGGCATCGCCTGGCCCAATGGCAGGTGATGCATTTTCCGTGTCTGAAAATTGGGACATATCTTTTGGAGTTCTGAAATAGAGTGACCAGGGTAACCATAAAAAGCAAAACGTTTCTCATGTATAAATAAATAAAAAAGCCTACATTTCATTTTCTTTAATATCCAGTACTAGATTATTCTTATTTTTCAACGTTTTCGTCAGTTTTCCGAAAGGATCCACTAAAACAACAGTGTTAGTATTGGTCCGTTGCTGCTGTTCCTTTCCGATGTCATCCGGTAATTTTGAAAAGCGTTGGGAGTACGTAAATACAAAGGACTCATTTTCCACCGAGCTATCCGAGGGTCGAGTGCTACGATCTGCAAAAAGGTTGCAGTATTTAAATTAATGACTGTTCAGTCAGTCAAATCACATTCTTTTACATACAGGGTTATCCAAAATAAACTACAGGAAGTTTTTTCTTAAATAAAAAACATACTCTTTTTAATTTGATTGGTTTTTTATTTATTATATTTTTGCATATTTGGTCGTTTATTTCACCAATTTCATTTCCGATGTTGTTGTTGGTTTGCTGGCATAAACTATTCTTTTTAACTAACCCCAAAGAAACCCTCAAAAATAAACCAAAAGAAATAGTCGAATCACACCAACGAGCTGTGATCGAATTCAAATCACCAATTAGTCGACCATTGAATTTCAATCGCAATAAAGTGATGTTTTCATGCGTTGTGTGCGACCTGGCTTCGTCTTATTGAAAACAAACATGACTTATATCGGTTTCATTTGATTTTCGCCACAAGAAATGAACAATATTTTCATTATAATATGCACAATTCGTTTTCGAGAAAGAATGGATGGATTACGCTTTTCGACCAAAATTTACACCATTTACACAAAGTGTTTTTGTTGGAATGGCCCTGGTGTCCATCCAATGTGAAGTGGATCTTCATCGCTGAAGATGATGCCACGTAAAAACATTGCATCAATTAAACGATGTTCTAACAACCAACCGGCGAAATTTCTGCGTTGTAGATGATCGCTTTCTTTCAATTCTAAGTTAATTAAATTTTGCAAGCCTGAAAATGCAAATCTTCAATGTTTTCATTCTACCGAACTGTTTATGGCCTGCCAGACTTTAGTTTATCATGGAAGGATCCAGTATTACCAATGTTTTTTACCAAATTTCAATTTATTTGCTCCCATGGACGATTATGCCGAAAAATGCACGTAACTTACGATGGGTATTTCTTATTAAAGACATATTCTCAAAATACATATTAATAACCTTAACACGTCTATCATTGTAGGTTAGAAATAAAAGAAAGTGTCAAACAGCAAACATGGTGTTCGACAGATATTCGCATTCAACATCCTATAGCTACTTTTGAATAACCCTTTATTAAATTTTTTCAATTTTACTCGTATATTACAATACAATATAGCATAAAGTTACAATTAACCAATAGGTTTCATATTTGTATATATTTAAAGTCTGCTTTGTTTTAGATCAAGTTCTCGGAAAAATTTCTCCAAATCTAAAAACTCACCAGCATTTTCTCTAAGTGACATCGGATTCTCCCAATCTTCGTCGTCGGTGAAAACGCTTTCAGAATCAGAATCTGAGCGTCCACTGCGACTTTTAGACGGTGTAGGTTGTTGCTAGAATTAAGAATTATTTGTACATAATTATAAAGATATACATACATATATAATCATATAACTGAACACATACCAATCCGCCGCAATTGTTAATCTTCGGGGAATTCGACTGATCATTGGTGAGATTTAAACCGATATTACTATGACGGCGTGGCGTATCATAAAACTTCGGATCCAAATTATTCAAGGGTGTGCTTGGATTATTATTCCCCTCAAGCTGAAAACGAAATTAATTAAATAATGAAACTAATTGGGCATTCTGCAATAAAATGGCAGCATTCTGTTTCCTACCAAAAACTTAGGACTTCCGGAAAAGCATTCACTTATAGGTATATAAGGACCGGAAGCAGTACTCAGTGCTGGAGAAGGCTGCACACTATTCTGCTGTGAGTCCGCTAGTGGAGTGTTGTTAAGCACCAAATTTTCCGGTATTTTACGCACCACGCCATTTGAGTTAATGGCTAAACGTGCAGCAGTTTCATGCATATGAAAAATGGGACTGTTTAGATAAAGAGCTGTGGTACTCATAGGAGATGCTGGTGGTGGAGAATTGACTGTCGGGGCGGCGGCGACTGCTTCTGTGGCGGTTGCTGGTGTAACAGCTGCTCCTGCTTCTGTGTCAGCGACGACGGTCACTTGTTGTTGCCTATCGAGGCGTGCATCACACGGCATTGTTTCCCGATTAGTGTACTCAGTGTTGACATAAGCGTTGGCTTCGTTATTTTGACATGCTGCGGCTAGACTCACAGCGCCTGAGCTCTTTGGCTGTTGGTCGATAGCAGTCACTGGAGGACGACGGAGTATATCAATGTTATTAAAGGACTGCCGTGTAACACTCGCACCAGGATTATCAGTTGAATTCAATGACGTGGTGGTGGTGTTGTTTGTATTATTTGATGATGATGAGGATGTAGTCGTTAACGCAATCGAATTTGTCGTTTGAGCTTGAGTGCCGTCTAAAAAAGGTTCAAACAGTTACAATTGCCCAAACAGTACGTTGCCCAAATATCATTCACTCAACATACCCTGTAAGTCATTCGACTGCTTGGTGTCATGCAAGTGACACACCTGACAAATACAATTCACCCAATCGCGCATATCTGCCTCGGTATCAGCTGCTAAATAATATGTTCGCCTTGGCGTTTTAATATCGAACATGAACTGAAACTTTTGCTTGCGATTCTCTAGCCGGAGACCACAATCGACCTGTTCACATTGATCCAAGTCGATGACACCTTTTAATTTCCGACAGTTCCGATCGGTATAGTACTCAAGACAGAACTGTTCGGGAATTTCACCCTGCTTAAGAGTAAACCAACGACGCCGCCAGCGCTGGAATGGAATTAATAAAAATACGCGACGGTGTTGATAAAATACAAAGGAACACAATTAAAACAAAAACCAAAACAAAAACCAAAAGCAGAAATGAATAACAACACAAAACAGTTGATCATCGAAACTGCTGTAACTACAAGTATGAAAACTGAGACTTGTAGCAAGTGCTTGGCACGGACTTGGAATGGACTGAGGTTCAATTAATGTACAACCACAAGTCAGCAGGCTAGCTAAGAAACATCTTTGTTATTATTGCTGCCTTATCTCTAGTAGTAGGAAAGCGGAAAGAAAAATAACAACCGATCCAATCGGTCAATAAAGCAAGCCAGCAAGCAGCAGCAGCTTTAGCACGCGGTCTACAATTTCACTTTGCATTGCTTAATAAGTGACTAACATATGATTTCCACGAATGCCCTCGTCGTAGTAAATATTGCAGCGTGAAACAAGCAGTTTTATGTTGTTAGTATGTCAGTGATAATGTTACTTACAGACAGACAATCACGCAGGCAGACAAACAGGCAAACAGATAGACAGACATTAAAGTTTAATAGTGGATAATGCTGACCAACTGGAAGTAACAACCAACCAACCTTTCAGCCACAAAATGACAGCAATTTTACTGCGAAATATTGAATTTTCTTATAGGCATTAAGCATGTCCACAATACGGCGGCGTGTTTTTTTTTTTTTTTTATTTTTGTTGCAATAAGTTGAAAGGAAAGCGTGAAAGTTAGAAGGAAATTAAAGCCAGAGACCAAAAATGCATTTTTACAGCCGTTTAATTCCTTTAGTTAATAGAATAGACAATAATATACATATGTTAACTGAATATTGTATTTTAAGTTGAAGTAAAGTTATAAGAATTTATGAATTTATGAATCATTAAAAATTACAAGGATTCTGTATTGATTTTATATATTAGTGTATTGATTGTTATTATAATTTCAATTCATAGTTGATTATAATAATTATGCAGCTGCAATAAAAAAGTAATATAACAATTATATGTATTAATAAAAATAATAGTACATTATAATATGATTAGTAATAATATGGCACAAATATGGAACACTATATCCTGAAACAGAAGGTTTCATACAGCACCATGTTATACCAACAAGAGTCTTCTTAAAGTACATATGTATATTGCCAAAGACCGAGGTCAAGTAACAGATCTATGCCGAAAATGTAATCAATGCAAACCGTGGACTACATACTCAATGGTTACATAATGGCGTAAACAATTAAAAAATAATAATAATAAAAATAATAAGAATAATAAACGGCCTGGCCGAATCTTAGACACCTAAAAGTTTTGAACAAATTTAATTGAACGAAAAATAGTTTTATTTATTAAAATTTTTAATTTAAGTATTTAGATTTTTCATTGCATAATAATAATATTTTAGAGTGAAATACAAACTGAAACTAGAGGAAATATGTGGTTATAAGGAAAGCTACCTTTAAATCATATTTAATCATAGACGGGTATAAATACAGAAGCCCGTTGACTAACCGTCGCAGGCTCCATGATTCCTAGCTACGCCACTGTATAAATAGTAGGCGTGGTCGTTAGCTGTCACTAACACAAAATAACTAGCTTAGTAGTTTTACTATTTAACTATCAAATTTAAACTTTATTTATTATTTATATACTGTACAAGTAGTGTAAAAGTAGGCGGACCGCGACCAGTTTTGATGTTATAATGTTTTATTGGAAAATAAGTTATTATAATATGTAAAATTTTATTTTGCCTGTGTAACCTAAGAGTGGGCGGATCACGCCCATATTTGGCATATTAACAGATAATGTTACTCTATACCAAAGAATGAAATTTTGTTGTCATAACTCAAAAACGAACGCTAATATCACATTTCTAAAAACAAATTTCTAAAAACAAATGGTCGTTGTCCGATTTCGCCCGATTTTTAATACCAATACTAGCACACCATAGAATATTTCTGGAAAATTTGATTATAATATCTTCTGCGTTTCTCCTGTGATAGTGATTTCAACAGACAGACAGACGGACGGACATGGCTAAATCGACTCAGGAGGTGACGCTGATCAAGAATATATATATTTTTCTATACCTATCGTCTCTATTTCTATGCGTTACACATTTCGTGACAAAGCTAATATACCCTTAATCTTAAGGTGTAGGGTATAAAAACCATTTTTAAAAATTAATATTAAAAAAAGCATTGTTAAGAATAACAATAATAATAATAATATTATTGTTAGAAAAATATTTTCTTACTTATGACTTATGGACTTATTTCTCTACGGAAATCAGTACTATTTATCAGGTTATGGGCCCAGGATTCATATATAGATCATTGGAAAAATTGCGATTACTATGCGAAATATAATTAAATATAATTTGGAAAAGCTGATGGCAGAAATTCAGAAGGCTGTAAGTACATGCTATTGCAGGATGTTCCTGCAAATGTATAATATAATATACATATAATATAAATAATAATATAAAAATAATAATAAAACTAACTCAATTCAGACTTTTAAAGTAAATGTGTTCAAATTCAGTTAAAATAATCGAATTCACACATTTAAATAGCAAAATGAATCCACGTTTTCGAATGCATCAGAGTTTATTTGTTTATTTCAAATTTAATGTTTTCTTGCTTGGTTGTGATTTATTAAAAACGACTTCATGGCATTGGTAATAGTAAAGCCACTTTATAAATAATTTTAGCCTATAGATAGTACAGCATATTTTTACTTATATTCATGAGATATTCATAATGATCACTGTTCAACAAACAATATAAAAGAACGACGCGTCTACGATGCCTCTTACGGCGATAATAACACATTGATGAAAACAGCCAGGACATGAAATAAAATATACAAAAATTAAAGGCAATTTGTTTTATACGAAAATAAATAATGTTTAGATTTATTCCAATGAATTCAGTTTTCCCATAATCTTTATTCAAGTGATTACAACAAAACAAAAGTGGATTTAACATCAACCGCATAAAAATGTCACATACATAATCCAAATTAAAATTTTAACCAATACAAAGCTAAAGTTACGACTTTATTAGTGCTTGATTATTTCAACAACGCGTTCATACAAACATGAATAGCGAAATCTTCTGGTTCATATCTGTGTCGTCATTTTTGGTGGGTTTCTCATACTAATTTGCGATTTGTTGGTCGCTCAGAAACATAAACAAAAAGAGGATTCAAGCATAAATGAACGTTTGGGTAAATAATTGGCAACATCTAGTTTTATAATTGATTTGCAGATCTTAAACTTACAAGTCTTAGAATTATGTGATATACGGTTGAGGTAATTAACTAAAAATTATACTAACTAGTTATGAATACAGCGATTGTGATAACACTTCTAATAAAGCCAAAGTAAATACAATAAAAAACGGTTGCAAATAAATATTTTAGATATGTTTGTGAATAATAAGTAAAGAGCAAACATGTGAATACAATACATTAAGATAATATAAACTGTAAAAAAAGAGACAGCAAAATCTGTTCGTCAGGAAACCAGACATGTGTGGTTGTATATAAACGGGTAACTAATCTTGAAAAAGCTGCACTTCTTTTAAATTACATCATTTACAGATTTTCCCAGACCTTATTTGTTATGTTTGTGTTAACCTTAGGTGTTTTATCCAAACCCAGCAACCATCGTCATCATCCAAATGTTTCTGTATAATAATGTATGATTAACAAGATCTCAAACACTAAGCGATGACACAGGCCAGCCAGCAAACACGGTGTGGCTTTCGTTAGTTTATTTTTGTGGGCGCTGCGAACGATTGGATTATTCTGTTTATAACAGAAAAATAATACTAAATAAATAAGTGTTTCGAGAGCACAGCAGTGTTGTGGCATGTGTGTTGCTATTTGAAATTAATAATTATGTGCACGTTCTCAACACTCAAGAAACACATGCCCACGTATTGTGGCTGCTTCGGCAGCAAGTGCAATTCAAGGAACAAACAATTCCGTATATAAATGCGTGGACATATGAATGAGGAAAGAAAGCATTTATCCACTGCTTTTCAACAGTTGAATTTTTACTTTATTTCTTTCAACCTTCAATACACTTATCAGCGAAATTAAACAGCTTTTCCATTGCAAAGAAATGTCAACAAACTAAGTAATTTATTAAATTTAAAGCGTTACAGAAACTGAAGCTGTGCCTAACTTTGTTCTTCGTTTAATTCAATTAATTTTGTAGCTGCAGATAATCAACGTTTTATCGCTTAGTTCCAACAAATTTTTAGTGATGTGTGTAAATAAATACATAATTTATATATGTATGATTACACTAACTACATATGAAGCAAAAACCATGAGTCAGTCGCCTCTTCTACTGCGTCTCAAGAGAACTTGTACTAAGGTTTGCCTAAACGCGTTGGAAGCTGTTCCAGCTCATTATCAGGCTATGATTAGATAAACACCCAACCGTTTCTATACACTCACCGCTCTCCAAATTCGCTTCGTCGGCGGAGACTTGATCAGCCATCCTTCGTAGTGGACTTCTTTGTTCATGTTGACTTTCGGATGCTTCCACAGATGCTTTAGATCAATTTTGCTGAAGTTCTTTGCAAGTCTTTTTTGCACCAAATCCACAAATGAACCTCTGCTCCGTCTGTATTTTTCTTTTTTATCCTCCAGTTCTTTTATTACACTGATATTCCTCCACGCAGTTTTTATCTTTATCGTATTCGAAATATTTCGACCTTTTTTACACAACTATTCCTTTAATTAATTCTAATATTATTCACAATATTTATTGTTATGAAAAATTGACTATGTAATGGATTTACAAAATATTTGTAAGTTTAATATTTAGTGGAACAAATTGCAATCCCTGATAGATAGAAAATAGAATTGCTACAAGACCAAACAGTGAAAAGAACTGATAAAAGAAGGGAAACTACGATGAAGGAGAGTTAGAAAATGTCAGGGTTGCAGTTACTTCCAAACATATCGAATTCGGCGGAGGGCTGCGGCATCAGTTTAAAATGAAAATCATAGAAATGCGTTCTTGAACTCGAGTAATCAGACACAAAGGAGAGCCGCAACGGCATGTGGTATTCTTATGTAGTAAAGAAGTATTTTCGATATGAATATGTCGCGAATTTAAAGTTCAAGGCAACGATGAAGACGGCGAAGATTATAGATTGGGCAGCCCTAACAATTTCGACGTATTAAGTTGGACACATTTCCTAAAGCTTTACCTTTTAAATATTTTAATTGATATAAACATTATACATTTAGGAAATTTATACATCCTTATATGTACTTGCTTTTAAGAAGGATTAATCACGTCTACTTGGGTTTCACACACTTTTCAGAAAGCTATCGATAATAGATAGATAGATCTCTTCACTGTCAACCGGCTTGATCCAAAAAATAGATGCCAAAGGCATACTTAAAAGTGATCCGGGTGGTTTATACAGCAAGATAACGTTGTGATTACTGACTACTATCATATAAAAGACATTCGAAGTACGACCAAAAATATTGCTGTAAACACATGAGACGCCGCAGAGAACAGCTGGTTTAATTTTTACAAAATCAAATCCGCAAAATCCATTCTGAAAATAAAAACTAATAGATAAATAACTGTAGTACCTAAATAAGAGAACAAGAGCAGCGACAGCAAGAAAATTGGAAAATTTTCCGAAATTGTCGCAGTCAGAGGCAGCGGCTACCTTTTATTTTTTTCTCGTTTTCCATAAGAGCCTGTGTAATTTTGACAAGATGCAGCTACAATGTCGCTGATCTACATTCTATGTGTTTACAGTATATAACAAACATAAAAGTTTTGTAGTTTATTTTGTAATTTCTAAGAAAAATATGTGCCTATAATTTCTGTATGTATAAAGATCATTCCTACTTATATAAAATAAGTTGCTATTGGGCATTTTTCCAGTAGACCTTTTTCCCCAATTGCAAAATTGGTATTCTTGTTTGCAAATTTTTCTCTTATATCTAGAATTCGGTTTATTACGCGTAATGAATATATCTTAATTCGTTGACTCTCAACATTTACATTTGTTACGTATAGATACAGTCTTCCCTTTTAATTTAATTGCACACCTTAAACGGACCCTATACGACACACGAAATGCTTGCGAAAAACGGGCATATAGCACAATTTTGTTGTTGCAGAGTTTGCAGAACGGTTGTAGGAAATCAAAATCGTATTGATATTTGCTCTTTTTGTGTCGTGTAGCGCCCGCTTTAACACAGAAATGTGCGTACCCGTGCATAGAAACTTGAAGATATCTTAGGCAACTAATAGTAGTAAACAGCTAGTTCTACTTCATTGGATAATTCCGGAGAATCCTCTCATGAATTACACAGTACGGTTAGGAGCCGATACTCAGTTATTTTCATTAGTAGGAAAAATGCGTAACATATGCACAGTGTTTTTGTATTTATGCAGATGTAAAATTTCACCATTAAATCTATGGCTTTATTATTTAGCTTAGTAACCTCTTATCTTCGATTGTGTTGCGTGAGTTAGGATCCATGATTTGTAATCGCGTTTTTTCATAGACATCTGCTTGTGACGGGGATGAGTCGGACAAATAACATAGTGACGTTGTTGTCTAATTACAATGTAGCAGTCCTTGCAACGACACTTTATACGACCTTTCACTTTGAATCCAGCCACTTGTGTCAGCAAAGTATTAAAAGGAGCCAAAAGCTTTTGAAGCCCTATTATTGGCACTGCTGGCAATAACTTTGCTGCAGTGGTGGTAACTGGAGATACACTCAATACGGGTGATGGCATTGTCTTAACCATCGAATGAAAATTTTTTGTGGTTGGTTGCAATATTCTTGGTAGCAATCGTAGACCAGCTTCCAGAGATGTGCACACTTTTGTATATACAAAAGCCATCTGTAGGATAGATTGAACTTATTAATTTGTGAAAAATTTAGTCTTTTTATACTCTGAATTATGAAATTTAATAAACTAACCTTAGTTATTCAACTATACTATATTTTAATATCTGTTGCTAAAAGCAGAGCTGAAATAAAGCAAAAGAACTGCAAAACGCCGAAAGCAGCTGGCAAGAAAAAATCGAACACAATTTTTGACATTTGTAAAGTTGAGAGTGGTTGTTGTTGTTTAAAGTTTAAAAGCGCTGTTATTAAATAAGTATAAGCATAAAACAAATTTTAAAAAAAATTAATATTAAATCATATCTATTCTAAATTTCAATTTATGTTACAATTGTAATATTCGATGTATTTAATTAAATTGTTAAATTAAAAATAAATATCGACCACCAATAATGATCCCAGTGTTGCAATTAGGGCCCATGCCGAATGCGTTATTTTGAAATAAAAATAAGGGTTCGTAAATGCTCACTCTCGAGCGCTCTTTTTTGCTCCTGCTCGCTCCGACTCGCTCAAAAGAGCAACATCAGTGAGCAGCTCCGTGCTCACTGCTCCGATCAGTTGCGAGCAGTGAGCAAGTGAGCTGTTCCGTGCTCAGAGATAGTGAGCAGCTCCGTGCTCACTGCTCCGATCAGTTGCGAACAGTGAGCAAGTGAGCTGCTCCGTGCTCAGAGATAGTGAGCAGCTCCGTGCTCACTGCTCGCAACTGATCGGAGCAGTGAGCACGGAGCTGCTCACTGAAAATTTTTTCTGTTGCTCCTGCTCGGGAGTGCGAGCGAGCCGGAGCGAGCATTTACGAACCCTAATATTTTCTCATTAAACTGAAATAAAAGCCTGAACCAAAAAATGCAGATGTTTAATTGGAGAGATTCAAGGGAATTAATGATGGTCATTTATTATAAAGATCGGGAAAATGGGCCTTTCACGTCAGTTCTCTAAACACCCAAAAAGGTTTCATGTGGAAAGTACATTTTTTTGTCATATGCATTTTTCTCTATATCGCACAAACTTAGGAAAATATTCAAACAAATTAATAAAAATTGTCGGTATTTTAAATAATTTATCGTGTAAAGCATATGCGTGCTATATGTTTCGACTATTATGCTTTTTATTTCAACCTTTTCCGAATCATCATTCTTTTTCGTCAATAGAAAGTGTCTAATTTATTACTATTTTCTAATTATTGATATATGTACGTTTACTTTAAATGTTATTTTTACTAATATTTGAATTGAAAAATCTATTAATAATGTATTTAGAAGAAAATAATTTTATTCCATTAAAAAAATGCACAATACGTATTTTAGAAATACATAAAATCATAGATCTTAATCACAAGTTCAGTGTCTTTCTATTCTTCGCATGCATCTTTCTCTGGTTGCTCAATAGTTCGCGTGCGCTTACTTTGTGTGGGTCCGGGCTCATCATCATCTTTACCATCATCGGAATCGAGTATTTCAGCATTATCAGGAAAGGGTTTACGTTTAGTTGCTTGAGTTTTAGCTGGCGGAGATGTAACAGTCAATTTATCAGTGGCAATTGTTACTTGATCAGCTTCATCTTCATCCCCTACGAAGCACAAATCATCATCGTCATCAATTTCCTCTACGCGGCACTTCTTCGAAGTAGATGGCCCATCGGCTGCATCATCGGCAGGAGGATCATCATCTGTGCCATTAGGTTTTGTTTCTTCGACTTGTGGCTTAAGTTGGTTTTTATCAGCAATAACCTAATTCGAAATTTTAATATTAAAATACACTTTTTCCGGATTTATCACATGAAATAACAAAATGTTATCAATAGAAATTACCTCAAATAGAGGCTCATCGCGCTGAGCATCGATATGTACAATAACAATACTCAATTCATAGTTCTGGAAGAAATCATCACACTTCAAGAGAACACCATCAACAATTTGCATTTCACTCATCAGCTTGTCATCATTACATTCTGTTTCACCCTCTTCGGAGGAAATAACGACCACTCCTTTGGAATCTATTATAACATCTGGATTAACCATATTGAGCGTCTTGATGAGGACCTCATCACGAAAATCTTTTATTTTCATTTGATTTGTATCGATTTTCAGATAAATGGCAGGATCGGCTGCGCAGACATAACAGTTTGGATTTGGTGGGATAATCATTCGCTCCGGTACCAACACCTGCTGACGAGGATTTTGGCGTAAACGCATATACACCGATTTGCATTTCTCGAGTTGACCTTCTAGTACTTTGAATGTTTGCAGAACAACAACACCAGCAGTTATCGCATTTGTTGTTGCTATTGCTGGTATTATATTTCCAGCCATTGATTTCATTTCAAAGCGAGATTTCCTGGCAATATCAAATATGTAAGCTCTTATGTTTGCGCAGGCAGCAACGAAATCCATAGCTGGCTGGTCATCCTTATCC
This sequence comes from Myopa testacea, assembly GCA_949629155.1. NCBI lineage: Eukaryota > Metazoa > Arthropoda > Insecta > Diptera > Conopidae > Myopa > Myopa testacea. The sequence goes on along the minus strand of OX451348.1, from coordinate 37,403,028 downwards.
CAGACAAGTGGCTCCTCAACTAGATTTTTTAAAAAAGATCCTTTAAGTTTTTCTACACAATCGGCGAAGACTGCAGCGCATTCGGAAAGTGACCAAATTTTATGATACTGTTTCATAAACTCTTGGTTGCCATCACCAATCTGCATATCATCATCTTTGATTAACACACTGGACCATTGAATCGGTGTAGGTGGTTTTCGTGTCTTCCAGAGATTCGACATGGACAGAAGGTACTCAATATCCTCAAAGAAGAACTTATTAAAAAGTACTTCGGGACTGAAATTTACATCTTTGGCCAACTGACGAGTGTTCACGCGTACCACGTTACCCTTTTCACCGATATTATCACCGCTGCCAGCGTTTAAACCAGGATCTGCAATATCTGGCGATATATCCTCGTCATCAACCGATTCTCCAAACAACTGGCTGCAGAAAAATCATTAAGTAATTTAGTGAATTTATATAGGAATTCTTAAAGCAAAAATAAAAACCACTTTTATATCGAGTTGGATTCGATTAGTTTTTACGTACTTAAACAAATGTTTGGCCCAGACAATGCAATGAATCGGCTCGGATGGTGTATTACGTATAGTACATCCCGGAAAGCTTTTCTGAGTCGCTTTGGGTGTGCATTCATAACATTGCGTGAGACCTTTCTTGATCAGCTCCACTTGACCGTTGTAGCCAGCAGTTCCACTCTCAATCAGCGGAACATCAGCATTTAAACACATACGATTGACATGATTGCGGGCCTGCCGATTATCAAGTGCATTCAGTACAACATTAAATTTCTTAAAGAAATTAACGCCATATTCAGTGCTGTGAAATGAAATTTAAAATAACAAATAAAAGAAACAATTCAAGAAACAAATAAAAACCCACGCCAAGATACTATCATGATACGACTTGATTTTAATGTCAGGATTGAACTGCAGTGCAGTCTCTCTAGCCACCTCTGCTTTTGATTTACCAACGTGTTCGCAATGAAATAAAAACTGGCGGTTCAGATTACTCAAATCGATGGTGTCCAAATCAATCTACAAAAAATCATAAATTAAATAGCCTGGCTATAATTTTGTTCGCAGAACTCACAATTTCAATATCTGGAAATCCAGACAAAACCAAATTCTTTAAAACTTCGCAACCTATTCCGCCGGCACCAACCACGAGAACCTTCGATGCTTTAATTTTTTCTTGCAAAGTCGATGGAAATACGCCGCTAACTGTTGCAGCCATGGTTCTGAGTTTAGGATTATCAATTAAATAAATTCAAATTGGATGATTCAAATTCAATCAAATATATTAAATCCTAGCAAACGAAATGAAGCAGATATAAATGCAGACGCCGTACAAAGTTCTGTTCGTTTTAGCACAGTTTACAGTTGCAAAAATTTTCCCTCCAATTAAAAAATTTGTTACCATGCTGTTTACACAATCTTGAGGGACAATTGCTATCCCCTTTTCCCTAGTGCGGTAGTAACGTTGTAATCTAGTGTCCATTGAATATTCCAGGCACAAAAAGTGCTGAAGGGACATATTAATGTTCTCTCTACGGCAAATTTATTTTGGCGCTGTTTGGCACCAATTTACAGTTCATTATCAAGAAAATGCACTGTGTCTCTCCAAAGCTACTTGCACTGATGAGACAAAATTTTCGATCAGATTCAAAATGTCCGACATGTTGTTTCTCCCTGCTAAGCAGTGTCTTTCCGTTATGTTTTTGGTACAAAGCGAACCCTTGTTAAAGATTATGTAAAAAATAGTAGTTCTTTTAGAAAACTCATTCAAACTTAACCTCAATCATCAGTTCTATTTACTTTATGTTGATATAAAACTTCCAAGTCTCCTTGACTCCATGCTATGAGAAACAAAATCAACTAATGAGACCCATGAGTGAAATTGCACTCTCAGAGGGGAAACAAATCTATACACAAATTCATTTTGCATCTGGTTTGGGAAGCAAAAAACAAATTTTGTCCCTTGAGGGACAATTGGCGAACGTATACACTGTATATAAGACGACAGGCGACCAGGTTTGCAAGATATGGTTTATATGGTATGGTACTATATGATATGCTACCTATAGAATATTCATTTACTTTTACTTTTATTTCAAACAACTGTTTAAGAGTTGAATATCTGTAGTTGATTTATAAACATTTGGTAATATATTCTTCGCTTTTTGGCCTTTTGTCAATCTTATATATACATACGTATATACGCTATATATACATACGTATATACTATATTCCTTGTTTTAATGCTTATCTTAGAACCAAAATATTCAGCTGTTAACCTAATGCTCAGTCTTTATTGCCAGTTACAAACACTACTCGAAGAAAAAAAGCCCAACACGCATAAGAATTTCACCTCGTTTATTGATTACAATTTTGCGTTTGTTTGACAATTCATCTTGTTGGTCACTAATCAAAAAAGAATACATAACTTAATAAGTACAATAAAATTCAATTCATACCAAATGCAAGTAATTGTTTGCTGTCAGTTGGATCGCAAACCTTCTATAATCATCTAAAAGGCAAGTGAAGAAGGTAGCGAAAAGCGAAATTTTCGCAACTAGTGCATTCGTTCTGTGGGGAAAAGCCAATTTGGTAAAAACAACCAGGTGCAGTGTTCCAAAGAGTTCAAAATTGAAAACAATTTCCAAAAGCAACCACCAAAGCAGAACTGCAGAGGCGGCGCAGTGAAAGACGTGAGGTGTATCGGTAGTAAGAAAAATTAGTCTTGAAACACTTGATACACTGAAAAGACGTGATAACTGAGTAAGTTAGTTAACAATAGCAATTTTTAAAACAATTGCTGCAGACTAAAAGTATGGCAGAAGTACGACGTCGTAAAGGTGAAAATGAGTCTGGAGACGATTCAGCTGCAGTAAAATCGGCAAATAATGAGAAACGTAATTCCTCGGCAGCAGATTCCTCGGATCATGTAAGTGAAGACCAAAGGGACCGTTGATTTTTTCAAGAATCATTTCCAAAATTTATTCTTAAAATGTGAATGGTTGAATAAATATTCGTGGAAATTAAACTTTTTTATTTTGGTTTTGTGTTGTGTGAAAAAGTAAAATATATAACTAATGTTCGTTTAACATTTTCAGTACATTTTCAAAATAACACAAATCGTATTGGTTGAACTACATTGAAATCAATCGAAATTATATGCAAAATAAAGCGAATTCAAGCGTACACAAAGTGTAAATAGTAATAAGACCAAAAAAAAAAACAACGCAAAAAATTGTGTATATTATCATACAGGGTGAAACGAAGAGGTCAGTTTGTCGCAGAAGAACAACAAATTTTACTGTGGACTCTCCAGCTGAAGGAATAAACAAAATTATTCATACACATATTGTATATATAAATGTTTCTCTCGTTTATAGAAATAAGTAACATAAATTAGGTAAAAAGTTCAGGAAATTTCTTATTGGACCGAAATTGTCCCCACACACCGACATACACATATTCTCCACTAAACTTTGTTGTTATTTTTCTTATGTTGTTATTTGTTCCATGCAGATTATTGAAATAAATAAATAATGAATTCCCGGAATAGAAATAAATGCATTTCCATTTTCTTTTGTTCATTAATAGATTTAGATTTAGATTTAAAACCGATTTTAAAATTACAGAATCCAAAAAAATAACAAAAATATGTGAAGTTGTATGGTGATTTAACACCGATAAGATGAAAATGATAAAATTATTTATCTTTATTTTCATAAGATAAGCTAAAAAAAGGTTTAACTTCTTTCCTCATATTATTTCCTTTTTTATTAATTACAATTTAGTTTTATATATATTTTTTTTTTATTCATGTTGCATTCTATTGAATTAAAATTGAGATCAATATTTACGAAAATCAATATTTTCTTTTCCTTTTAAACGGTAAGGAAAAACCTAAGCATCAAATAAACAGAAATAGAACCATATGTTTATATTGTATGTAATTGGAAATGGGTATTTTTTTTCTAAGGCTTCTCTTGAAAATGATTTTCTAGGCTTGAAATAAAATATAGTTGAAGATATAATTACATACATAGTATATGTATACATGTAGATAAATAAATTAACGTAGCTGTTTTTGCTTTTAAAATTGTTTATATTTTTTTTTTATAGCGTCTTATTGGATAGACGAGTACAGTTCACTGGCGAACCGGTGAACATCCGGTAAGGTGAAAATTCAATAAGGTGAAAAACTATTTTGATTATTTTTAAAGGTGAACAGACCATGAAAGCCCGAAAACGTGAACAAAATTTCCGAGAAGCTTTCAATCGTTTAGCCTAATTATGTTGTTTATTTTCTCTTACTTCGCCCTCATCTGCTAATAAGGATAAGGATATCCCATTTTTAACACATTAAAGGGGGCGTATAGGAAAGTATATATTCTTGCGTCACCTCCTGATTTAGCCCTGTCTGTTCGTCCGTCCGTCTGCCTGGATATCACGCTTACAGTAGGACGAATACAGATATCATCATGAAATTAGGCACAAATATTCTCTCTCACACAGAGCTCTCTGGTATCGATATCGAAATGTAGTAAATCGAACAATGGTGGCTATATCAGAAATATAAATTGAATCAAATTATAAATTTATGCAACCTGTGTAGGATACATGAACTTCGGCTAGGCTGAAGCTAACACTTGTTGCTTTTTATTTCATTTGGCTAACACGAGTTCAATGTAAAAAGGATAATGTCAGTGAATATAATGCGAAGTTTTCAATTTTAAAAAACACGTGAAGCACTTAAGGAAAAAAAAAATTCGTTTATAACAATTTATACAATTTTCACTCTTTCAACTCAAAAGAAAAAAAGTTTCCTTACAAAATTGGTAAGAAAATACTAAATAAATAAACATAAATATAAAGAACTAAATACTCTTATCTCTCGGTTATCGGTGTCTAACTTGGGTGAGACATCAAATCTTGAAGGAAGTCCTACAAAAAGTTCATCTATAAATTTAATAGATAAGAATTACTATATTGTAGTGAAGAATGCATCATTATATTAAAAATAATGCATTTATTGGTTAATATCTATGACGAAAAATGTTGTCATGCCCATTGAAGTAATTTTCCGCGTATGACGAAACATTTCGTCATACCCAGTTAACAGTTTAAACGTATGAATGTGGTTTTTATATTGCGGAGATCTCTTTCTGAGGTGAGGCAATGAAGTTTCCATTATAATTTTCCACAATCTCAAGCGTGAACAAATCGGTAACTGTGAACATCTCGATTTTTATTAGTTCACTGTTTCGCGAGTGTACTGTAATAAGACAATCAATACAAAAGTTTTATAATATTATAACTCTTTATATCCAATTATTATTATTTAAAATCATTTCAATCAATTGAATTCTAATCAACAGTATTTTATTCACATATTCGAATAAATACATTGAATTTCAGTTGCTTTTTATTGTTGCGTGTTTTATTTTTACTTAATTTTTTATTATTTTTCATTAAATCAGGACAGTTGTAATGCCTGAAAGTTGAGGAATTCAAATAATTTAATTTAATAATTTAACAAATCAATAAACGGATAAATTAACCAACGAATAGCTTTTTCTTTTTCAAAATTTTCCTCATTTTTCGACACCTCATAATAATAATAAAATTTGTTTTTTTTTTGGTGAATTGTAAATTCTTTCTGTACTCGAATTTAATCAATACCGATATTTTGTTGTTGTTGTTGTTGTTATTACAGATAGATTCTGAGGAAGAAAAATTGCCAGAGGAGAAATTTGTCAACGAATTATCTAAAACTATACCACAAGGTACAGATAAAACACCAGAAATTCTGGACTCAGCATTAAAAGATTTACCAGATCGGTAAGATATTGATTCATATTTATTTATATTCTCTATACAAAGCCAAGAACAGGTGGCTCATGTCATATACATACGTCTGTACGTGTGTACATAGATAAATCAATATATGCTTATAATAAAAGAATATATTGAATAGTAGAATATAATTAGAGCAAAATTGGAAATATTTAATATTTGTTTTTAATTTATTTTATGCTCGTAGATGGAAAAACTGGGTTATTCGCGGTATTTTCACATGGATAATGATCTGTGGATTTGCTTTAATAATTTATGGCGGACCATTGGCCTTGATGATTACGGTACGAATTAAATAAACTAAATAATGAATTAAATAATATAAAGTAAACGTATTTAATACGATAATCTTTTTGTTTTTGTTTTGCTTTCTTACATTTCAGACTTTACTAGTGCAAGTGAAGTGTTTCGAAGAAATCATTTCGATTGGCTATCAAGTATATCGCATTCATGGTTTGCCCTGGTTTCGCAGTCTCTCCTGGTACTTTCTATTAACTTCCAATTATTTTTTCTATGGCGAAAATCTAGTTGATTATTTTGGTGTAGTCATTAATCGTGTGGTGAGTGAATGTTCAATATATAGATTATATTAAATAGTAAAGTTTTTATTATAGAAATTCATCTAATTGCTTATTCTTTACATATTCAGGAATATTTGAAGTTTCTGGTGACCTATCATCGCTTCTTGTCCTTTGCTTTGTACTGCATTGGCTTCGTTTGGTTTGTTTTATCGTTGGTGAAGAAGTATTACATGAAACAGTTCAGTTTGTTTGCTTGGACACATGTTTCCTTATTGATTGTCGTAACCCAAAGTTATTTAATAATACAAAACATATTTGAAGGTAGGTTGGGTGCTATTATTGTTGTTAAAATGTCAGAGATAGAAACAAATCAATGACCGAATCTCGTCCTTAGGTTTGATATGGTTCATTGTACCAGTTTCGATGATTGTTTGCAACGACGTTATGGCGTATATGTTTGGATTCTTCTTTGGGAAAACACCGTTGATAAAGTTAAGTCCTAAGAAAACCTGGGAGGGTTTCATAGGCGGAGGATTTGCCACCGTGCTGTTTGGTGTGTTGTTTTCCTATATCCTCTGTGGTTATCAGTATTTTGTGTGTCCCATTCAATATTCGGAAACTCTGGGACGCATGACAATGGAGTGTGAACCCAGCTACCTTTTCAGTTCACAAGAGTATAGCTTGCGTGTGGTTAGTAATTTTATAGTGACATAGTATATTTGGTACACGATATATTCGTTTCCATTTACAGTTTGGTATACCTAAATCTTTCAACATGTATCCATTTGTCTGGCATTCGATTTCACTCAGTCTGTTCAGCTCCATCATTGGACCATTTGGAGGATTTTTCGCGTCGGGATTTAAGCGTGCATTCAAAATCAAGGTTAGCCAGCTGAAGAAAATTTTGTATATTTATTATTACGAGTATTTATATTCTTGTTAATTCTTTTCATTTCAGGATTTCGGAGATATGATTCCTGGTCATGGTGGAATAATGGATCGATTTGATTGTCAATTCTTGATGGCCACATTCGTAAACGTTTACATTTCCAGTTTCATAAGAACTCCATCGCCCGCTAAATTGCTGACTCAGGTATAAATACAGCTATTTTTAACACATCGTTCGTAAAATATTGATTATAACTTTTCATTTACAGATATACAATTTGAAACCAGAACAACAATTGCAGATTTTCAACTCATTAAAAGAAAATCTCGACATTCTCAATTAAAGTATGAACGATTTGGATGTAAACGACGGACTTTTGGTAACCCTTTCATTCCCAACTCTTCGTTTAAGCAAATAAAAATACATTGCTTAGTATTTTGGTTTTAAATAAGACAAAGTAACGTAATTTTAAAAAAAATTTCGATTTACATTGGACAGAAAGGGATAACATTGATACGTGTTGGTACATGTGCATTTTTATATGTTATTTGTATTTAAAGCCTTGATTTTCTTAACCATTATTCATGATAATTTGCAAAATGATTATTTGTTTCAATTGGAGCATAAATATATATTTCATTTGGAACATTTTAATGTGGGAGGGGGGATGCGATGAATAATTTACAATGACAACAACGACCCCTCCCCTCCCATATGATTCAATATTCAAATTCAGAAGTCTTTCTTACATCTTGACGGGTTGTAGACGCGAATTAATATTTTTTAGATGTTGCTAGAATGGCAGAGTCTCATACCGTTGACGAACTGCCTCTTCGGTTTGTGATAAGAGTAGGCTTGCCTCTTTTGACAAGGCTATCTAAAAGAAATGTCTTGAAAAGTTAAATAATGGCATCGGCTATGTAGCAGGACTAGTAGCTTTTCAATCGGCTTTGCACCGCGGCCGTACCGAGCCACCTGTTTGTACCAAGATATGTTTGTTGACTTTATGTTTATTCCATATAATTCCAGAAACATGTGTCTGGGTCAACCTTTCCCTAAAAACTTAGAGTAATAATTGCTGGTCGAAAAAGTTAGATCCTCTCCTTTTTGGTGCGGTATCCCAGCGTCAACAATTTTCAGGTGGCTCGGTGCATAGATAGTTGGTTATGAGGTGAATGGACTTGATGTCATACCACCGAACTGTAGCCATGTTGTACATACATATGTTGTCTCAACTCGGCAGTTGAAGGAGCCTCTATCTCTCGCCTTCACCTGAGATTCAGGGAGCATTTCACATCGATTGCTCCTTATTCTGCCAACACAATATGCAATATTCCATTAATGATTTCCCAAGGCTTGCAGACGATAATCAATTATCAAAAAATACCTTTTCATTCATCATTCCATCTTTTTTCACTAAATGTAGCATCATATCGGACGAAAATCGCATATATTCAGAAGGATGTATTAAATGTATTAATATATTAAAGACTAAACTTGAAAAACATATGGGAATGAAAGGGTTAAAACTATGAATTCAGTTAATTTAATGTTATTTTGTGTGTTTTCTTTTAATATTTTATTTAAATTCATTTTAAGTTTCATTAAGCATAGTTAATATATATAAATATAACGAAAAATAGTAATATATTCATAAGCTACTATTTGTGGAAGCTTTAAAGTATTTTCAATAAAACTATTAAAAGATCAACTAAAGTAATTAATTAGCTATTTGATAAGAATATAAATTATGCAAATTTGAATTGAATTTTATTTTCATTTCGTTGCATTTAATTTATTTATTTGTGTAGTTCTCTATACTAGCGGTTGTTAGAATGATATTCTCAGTTGTAATATTTTCAGTTAAAGAAGTTAAATATAGTTTTGAAATTATGAATTTATTTCTAGTTCAGAAGATTTCCATAAAGAACAAAAAATATTTTTTTCGCCTTCTCTCAAAGCTGTAAAAATTATATAATGTGGATAATTATATAATTTCGTTTTTATTTGTAGTGTAGGGTCAATTATTTGTACTTTAAGTTGTTTTAGTTTGTGTACTATTACTAAATTGAAATTAAACGAATCTCTGGCTCATAATGTATGTAATGTATGTCTGGTTAATATATGTATGTCTAAAAATGGAAATAATAAATACAAATCAAGTAAAAGCATCGCTTAAATATTTTCAAAGAATTATTACAAATTTCGATCGTAAAGAGGAAACTATTACTAACTGAAAGGAATGTTCACGGGAAATTAATCTTGTAAAATAGCAACAGTACTTGAGTATTTGTAAGATATACCGTATTTATTCTTCATTTTGGTTTACTTTTAAACATATTTCAAAAACTCAGTTTATCGAACGAAAGACATTGGATTTTGCATATAAGAGGTTTCTTAAGGAAATGTTTTAAAGAAACATACATGTCTTTGGGAATGTCTTTGTGTTGTTGATAAAGTGTTAGTGTGGTGAGTCGGTGTGAAACAAGTTGGCGACTTATCTAATGGTCAATTGAGTGCGGACGTTGAAGCGTAATTGTGAACAAATCTTCTTACCTTATAATTAGATTTCTAACTAAATTAAGCAACTGACTTCATTCTAAGTTATTTTTATCGTTGTTTATACAAATTGGATATTCAACTTATTTGTGTTTTAATATTTTTACCGCTTGACTTCTTAATTCAACTCTGGAAATAAGTTTGTAATAAAAATATATTATAGATGAACACAAGTGTCTATATTCTTAAAGTTAAGTCCTATCCAGAGGTCGAATTTTGAATGTTACAGCTTATGTTCACATGGCGTTATTTACGTACATTACCAAATTCTGTATTCATAATTCAGATGAAATAACAAAATTTGAAACGACTATCTTAAAAATTAATTTCTTATATAAATTCTACAGTTTGACCTTTCATTTGGTTTTTAATTTCATTGCGATTTACGACTGTATATAAAAAAATACTAACTTCTCCTTTTTACTGCTAACAAATTTAAAAAAAAATTCTTCAATTTCTATGAAATTTTCAATTTCAGGAAGACATTTTCTTCTTTAAGCCTAAACCGCAATGATGCGTTAGGTCGGTCGTGCGTTGACAGATAATGTTGAAAACCTGCGATCTTATGAGAGAAATCGAAATACGATTATATATCGTACATTTTTTGAATCACGTAAACCCTCTTTTGAGCACATTATTTATAGATCCGGAAAAAGGATTTTGTGTTAGCTAGCAGACAAACGCACGATCCAGCAAACGCATCATTGCGGTTTAGCTTTGATTCTTAAGTTTTAATTTTTAGTCTTTATTTTCTCAATTACATTTCGATGAATATCGAGAGCACTTTCGGCACTTATTTCATGAAAAATTTTGCGCTCTCTCGCATTCGCGAGTAAACTTCTCCAAGAGGGAACAGACTAAAAAAGGGAAAATGAAAATATGTAACGCAAATTTTAATCACAAACTTTTTACTCTTCTTTACCTCTAAACTCTTAAAGTTCCCACAAAGAATTAGACATTTTCGCGGTCTTGTGAGAGCCACATTCAAACGCTGATAATTCGAGAGGAAGCCAACGCCCTGTGTGCGTGCATTTGAGATTATTATCACATCTTTTTCGATACCCTGATATGAGTCGATAGTATTAACCATTGTACCGATAAGTCCACATGCCCTACAAAGTAAATAATAAGGATAAGTAAATAAATAATAAATATATTGTAAGGTGAGGAACACAATTTTGGAAGATTGATAATCACATCATTTAATGTATTAAGGAACATTTGTAAGTGAAAAAGTTCGCATAAGAAGCGTGTAATATATCGAGTGTGTGAATAAGTTGTCGTCGTTTTTTATAAAACATTCATTCTTATTTTTCAAAAAATTACAAAAGCTCATCATTCCAAATATTGGCTAGGATTTTGATGCATGAAGGTTTTCACCATGATTTCTTGCGTTTTGGGTTGCCGTAATAAATCCACTATTTACTATTCACCAGTCATAAGTCGATGTAGAAATCCTTTTCGTTTCTGTTCTGTTGCTCGCAGGTGAATAAACGGAGTTCGACATCTCTTGGCTTCAGTTGGCGCGGGACCTAATCCCTTGCTTTTGAATCACTTGAAGGTTCAACGCACACTGATACTTGAAGCCACAAGGCTTAGCTTCAAAAGAAGACCGGGCCAGATGTGTACACGTAAAATGGCAACCCCCTTAAGGAAAACGACGACAACTTATTCACAATTCCAATACTATAACAGCAATATTACGAATTTCGAATTAAATTAAACTAATCACATTAAAATAGTAATCTTAACAATAATGTTTCTAATTGAAAAAATGTGTAAATACTAGTATTCTTATGGAATTCTTACGTAAGGGAGCTTTCTAGTTGAGCACGATGTTGTGCATACGGTGTTATAATTCCATAACTGTTATGCTTGTGCGGTATATAACCATCCAGTGCTTGCACCAATTTAACAACAAATTCAGCTTCTGAGTTATTCGAAATTTGGCCAACACTGCAATGTTGATTTTGTGAGTACGCCAAATTTATTATAGAAAATGGTGCAATTGGCGTTTTGAAGGTATGCGTAATATTTGCATTAATTAACTCATTCTTATAAAAATACAAATTTGGCCATTTGCAGATATCCGGATGCATTCTGTATTGCGTTTGAAGACTACAAATAATACCAGAGGATAATGGCACAGATTGATTATGTACAGATTCCAGACAACGTTGCATACGTGTAAACATTGAATTACCGAATCCTAAGTCCATGGCTTTCTACAAGGAATATTTTTATAAATAAGTTTATTAATTTAATCATTATAAATCGTTTTTTAACCTTTGATAGAACAGTTGCTGGTAACTGTTGCGTATCGCCTACCAAAACCAATGAACTGATGCCAAACTTTAAGGGCAACAATGTCCACGGCTCCACACACTGAGTAGCCTCATCAATCATACAAATATCAAAATAATTTACATACCTTAAAGGATGTAGTAAAGTAAATATTTATATGAGATAATATTTTCGCATCGTGTTTTGAAAATTCACTACTCACTCTGATAATTTAACACAGCTCGATAAAGTGGTGCACACAATATGGGCATTTGTGAGGTACCAAGTGTAAACACTGCGTTCGTCTTCAGGTCGTATGGACTGATTCACAAAACTACGCAATATTTTCAGACGTTTTTCTTTTTGAAAGAGTTCTTCTTCTTCAAAGGTGTTTTCTATATTCCTCATATGTAGATCTGAAATTTGCATCTCCAACAAATGAATCTAAAATGAATTAAATTAAATTTAAAAACTGAAATTTCAATGAAATGAATGCAATCAATTAAAACAAAAAAGATTTGTGTTTGATTGTAATGTGTTCAAGAAATTTAATTTGCAACTCACTTCCTTATTTAAATTTTCCTTATTATCTGCTAGATTTTTATTGTGTTGTAATAGTTTTTTCTTTTGATCTTGCATCAATAGATTTCTTAGAGTTATCGGTGTTACTTGTGGGTGAATTTTGTCTGGCATCCCGTAGCGGATGATGCGGAATCTTATATCTGGTCTCATTCGCTGCTGGATGTCATAAAGTTTCGCCGCAATCAGATCAACAGCGACATTGCTTTGAGCACATATTAATATTTTTTTATCCATACAGCGCACCTCCTCGCCATACAATGCCTGCAGGGCCAAATTAGATATGACACAAGACTTTCCGGTGCCTGGAGGACCTTTGATGAGCGTTATATTCGGTGTGGATTCGTCTATTATTTTTGCATAGGTATTTATCACAATGTGTTCTTGTTTGTTATTCAGTCGATCAAATCCTTTGTATCGTATTTTTTCTTTAATTACAACCTTGCTCTTTAATAATTCCAATGGATTGAGAATTTTCTTAAATAGAGGCGTTGATTCCAATTGAAAAACAGCATTAAAGGCACCGAACTCGATACGCATGTTATCTATCACTGGACGTACATCAATCTCTTTGATGCAATTCAAGTATGCCTGCGTATAGTTCTTGGAAAGTATTTCAAAAACCAAAGTGCCACAGGTTCCTGGTTAACGACAAGAATTTTTTCTTATTATAATTATATACATATATACAGTGCACTCGGGAAAACGTCAACACTAGTTTACGTCAACATCAACCCTTACATCAAAACGTCAACCCTTAATTTTTTACATTGTCTACTCTAAAACGTGTCAACCAAACCACAAAGCTCTAAAACCAAAATTTTGAATTTAGCAACAGTTAAAATACACAGTTTTGATCACACACACATTTATTTTATGAAATTAGTTTAGAAATTTGGGTATTCCCCTTATAAGTACGTAGAATAGAAAAAAAATTACATCTCTATGTGTTGTCTTTTTTATGTTCAGTTGCTTTTTTGTTCTCGTAAGTATCACATTACCAAAATGTGCTCAAAACAACCGAAAGTTCTTAAATTACAAGAAAAGGCAAATATTTTGGATTTAATAGAAAAGGGTGCAAGTGCGGTAGCTTTAGCAAAGCAATATGGTATCTCAAAATCGACAATTAGCAAGATAAAAATGAAAAAAAATAAAATTTTGGACTGTGTTAATAACACACTTTCCGGTCCGGGAAAAAGAAAGACATTAAGAGCATCAGAGTTGCCGAAAATGGAAAAGCGCCTGTATCAATGGTTTGTTAAGCAGAGAGAAAGGAATTATCCGGTTAATGCATTAGCGCTCAAACAAAAGGCTAAAGAGATTCATCTAAAAGTAAAAGAAAAGGAATGTTCTTTTAACGCAAGTGATGGATGATTGCAAGGTTTTAAAAAAAGATTTGGAGTTCGCCTGCTTAAAATAACTGGAGAAAAGCTATCTATCTTTGCTTGTCGAACCATTTAAAATCAAACTAGAACAAAAAATTGAAGAAATGGGTCTATGCCATGATCAATTGTACAATGCTGATGAATCCGGCTTATTCTGGAAAATGTTGCCAGAAAAGTCTTACGTATCAAGGCCCGAAAGAACTGCTCCAGGCGTAAAGACAGAAAAACAACGCGTTACTTTTTTATGTTGTGCTAATGCTTCCGGAAATCATAAGCTTAAATTGTTGGTGATTGGGAAGGCAAAAAATCCACGCGTTTTCAAATATTTTAACTGCCCAACTGAGTACAAGAGTTCCAAGTCCTCATGGATGACATCAGCTATTTTCTGCGATTGGTTTCACAAATCCTTTGTGCGACAGGTTAATACATATCTGTTCTGCTGCAGAATAGCTAAGATTTTCTAATTTTAGGTAACAGATTTTCTTTTAAAAAAGAACTTGCCAGTTAAAGCGCTCCTTCTGATAGACAATGCTCCGTCTCATCCAAGTGAATTAGAGCTTAAAACAGAAGATGGAAACACAATTGCAATGTTTTTTCCTCCGAATGTAACCCCACTTATCCAACCAAAGGATCAAAACGCAATTAAAATAACGAAGCTGTATTATAGAAACAGTCTTCTAGCCATGATAGCAGCAAAAAAATCAGATCTAGTAGATTCGATGAAAGCTGTTACATTAAGGGATTGTGTTATGCTTTTAGAAGCCGCATGGAATAAAGTTGAGACAGTTGAAAATGAGACAGATCCGGAGGAAGATATTCCGTTAAGCATATTGAAAGAAAAAATAAACTCGGAACTGCAACAACAAATGGAGCTCGTAGTTGATCTGCTTTATGAAATAAATCCTCAGGTTTGTCGCTTTTTAAAATTATTTTAACGACACGACCAGTAACTTTATACATTTTTTTAAGGTTGACTATACAGTACCATCCATTCAGAAGTGGAATGAAGATGTTCTACAGGGTAATGTTTCTAATTCGTGTGAAAATGAGGAGTTAGAAGTGACTGATGATGATGACAACGATTTAGATACGAGTACAAATGTACAGACAATAAAACCAAACGAAGCTGTCGAAATATTTAACCGGGCTTTGGATTGGGCTCAATGCGAGAATGTTGAGCAAAATGACCCAAATGTATTAAGACGTTTACGAGAGAAAGCTCTCCTCCAAGTATTGGAAAGGAAAAAACAACAGAAAAAAATAACAGATTTTTTAGATGCATAAGTATGTATGTATGTGAAATGTGATCTCTTTTAAAATGTATTCCTTTAGTTTTACTTAGGCTGAAAGCCTTGGTTGTTCCTTTTTTGTATTTGTTTATGTTTCGTTTTAGTTTATAGTCAATAAAAACGTTTTAAAGCACACTATAAATATGTTTTTTGATTAAAAGTTTCTACATTCATAAACGTCAACAATTTGTTAAACGTCAACACCCGCGGTTTTAATTAGTTGACGTTTTCCCGAGCGCACTGTATAGCAATTATAAAAAAATTTATTTCAAATCAATTTTGATTTTACATGCAGACATAGAACAATAAACTTACCGCTCCCCCTTCGGTTCCCACTTACATAAGCGAAAATATCATTATGCTTATCATTGAAATTTAATATTGCCAAATCAAATCTGGGTAGTTCGAAGCGATTGTTTGAAACGTTGTCTGAAATAAAAATAATACGGATTAGGAATTATTATTTATGGGTATATCTTTAGACTTTTGGTTAATACATTTTGTTATTAACATGAAGCGGTCATCGATATCGGTGATGTATTCCAGCGAGACTTTGAATGATTTAATCTTACATGCCATGTATCCCTGTTCTAACACGCACAAAAATTCCATCTTCATGAGCGGAAATATAACACTTTTATAGTTATCAAAGGATGTGAATTGAGCTGGCATCGGTAGAACAACTTCTAAAGCGGAATGTATATCCGAATTACGTTTCTCCAACCAATCATTACTCCACATAAGAAACATGGATGTTATTTGACTGGTGCGATCCAACATGGGATACTGTGTTCGTATCATTTGACGTCTGTCATTAATTGTGGACTTTGGCATTAGATCTTTTTTGTCCACCTTCTTTGTGGCGCCATAGATGCGATCAATGATGTGTATTATTGGAACATCATCGAAACGCACAGTCTTTCTTTTTCGTTCACCATTTCGATTTCGCTGCGCTACGTTCGTTATGCATGGGAGTTTTTGATTATGAACTTGTAAAATGGATTCGAGTTTCTTTTGATTTTCATTGGATTCCACAAAATTACGTTGCATTGAAGCAAACGTAATCTTGTTTGTGGTACGTAGTGCGCGGGCCGCAGCCTTTGATTTCGACTCTGTAGGTATGACAGCCGGTTTTGCTCCGTGTTGCAGTTCTGATGAAGACGACGACGACGCGTTTTTGTTGCACGCTGCATGTTGTTGTTTAGGTTTCGTTGGTAACAAATCACATTTACTTAATGTTTCTTCAAATGTAGGTATGCGCTCAGTAGCTTGGGATCTTTTAGATGCTGATGTTGATGAATGATCACTGCCGCTGCTGGAGGTCTGTGCTGTCCCTGTTGGTGTTGCTGAATCTTTGGAATCACTGTTATCACTTTTGGGTTTTTTTGGTATTTTATATGTTTTGATTCGCTGTACTTTAATACTGACTGGCTTTGCAGTTTCTTCCATCAAAAAGGCACCTCGGTTATGTGTTGTTATTTTAATTTTGGGTTTTTTGATATTACTCAAATCATAATTGTCTTCGGTCGATGATGATGTTTTGCGTTTTCGCGTTGTTCCCATTATTTCTTTCTGCTTATTAGCCAGCTCTTTGAGACGTTCCTTACGTGATTCCTTGATCTGTTTTGAATGTTCTTTTTTCTTGTTTTTAATTAAATTAGGTACCTGCTTCCATTTTCTTTTCAGATCATTGTGCATATTCTCAATGAGTATTTTTTCTCGAATATTGTTAAGCTTTCTAACAGTCGGAGGACAAGCAGAAACTCCTGCAAACAGCAAAGCAAAAAATGTATACAAAATATATCTTATATGTATGTATGTTAAATGCAAAGTTATTATATGTTTGCGTATTTTTATATGTTTATATATGTATGCAATAAAACTTTGACGATAGTATGTATATGTATAAACATGTTTACCTCTTAATTTTCCTCTGTGCGCTGGTAGTTGGGGAGCCTCGATTATTTCCGGTGGTCCTCTCAAGGATTTCGATTTTTCAATTGGAAAACCTGAAGAATTATGTTTTCCTTTGTCGGTTATTTCATCGCAGATGTTTTCTTCTTTTTTTGGGCATTTAATTGCCGGTGGTTTTTTATTAACAAAATTTCGTCTGCACTCTGAACCTCTGGAGTGGGCATTGTCGTTAATGCTTTCACCTAGAGACGATGACGTTCTTCTTTCTTTAATTTTAATACCAACATTAGATGTACTATTAACTGTTGCGACGTTATTAGTATGTTTCTTTTTTGGTATACAATCTTTGAGACACACTTTCAAATACTTTTTATGGTTTTCTTTGGTTTTTACAACTTTGATCTTACTTTCGTTGTTATCCTCATCCGAGGAATCTGTGATTATTTTTGCCAAATTTTTTTTACTTGGTCTTATATCTGCCAGATCAATTTCGCTATCATTCGACTCTGTTTGAATTGCTGCAGCTTCTGTTTCTGCTGTTTCTGTTGGTTTTGCTGTTTCTATTTTTGATTCTGTATCTATTGCTGCTACTGCTGCTTCCTCAGACTCTGAAGATATACACTTTTCCTTTAACGATACATACAATTCATCCAAGAATTCGTCATCATTTTCATTTCTGGTCCAGAAGTCCTGGTAGCAATTGTCGTCTTCGTAATCGTTACTATTTTCACATTCTTCATCATCGTTACATTCCTTGTCGTATACCTGTGACATATTTGCTTGTGAAAAACTTTGTGAAAATAATTTCGCCGACCAGTCAGAAACTTTATTCTCCAATTCCGCATCATACTCATCATCAATATTATCGTTTATGCTCCAACAGCTAGTATCCGATTTCGTTGTAGTTATCGGCATTGGAACGAGGTCTTGCGATAGCTCATTATTAAGCATCATTTCATCAACGACTTTTTCCAAGTCATTAACCAAATCATCAATGTTTTCGTGCGCTAGTTCTGCTTTCATATCATTGATGACCACTTGTGAGAACATCATCTCCTCATCGTCACCACATGAGGCATTATTGTATTTTGTGCCCTCCTCTAACGCGACGACAATATCGGTCTTCAGTGATTGCTTAGGTTTTGTTAAATCAATAGGATCTTCTAGGTTTTCTAGGTTTCTATCAGTGGAGTCATCAAGCGATGACTCAAAGAGGTTAGGACTCTTAGAATCTGATGGATATTTGGATTTGCCAGTTTGATCTTCTTCGGTACTGTCCGTTATATTCCGTATGGGATTCACGGAAATAACTTGGTCAACTTTCTCACATTCATCCTCACTTAACAGATTAATAGCATCACCAGACTTCAGATTTTTATTATCACCTTCTTTTGAGAGAACACCATTAAGATTATTGTAGACGTAAGGATTAATAGTTATTAATTTGTCCATTATAACTTCATCTGGTTCACCAAATATATTTTGGATCGCAGCAGAAATTCTCCGCACACGTTCCTGTTTTATGGTAGAGATGATGGGCATGTGTGCTTTTGCGGTGTCTGTATTAGAGGGTGGTGGATGTGCATCAGTTTGTTGTGGCATAGTAGTTTCTACCGATTGGATAGATTCAGAGTTCTTAATATTTTCGCTTATAAGTGTGCTTGCTTTTAAATCAGGCAAGGATAGGGTAGTCTGTTCGATTGGCTTAAGTATGGTATTTGCATCAGACTGCTGTTTATATGAGATATAATCCTGATCGTCATCATCTGTTATATCCACAATTTCGATGAAAGATGATTTATCTTTCTTTTTAGAATCACAATCAGTATTATTTTGTAATGAAGATGCTTCCATGGATGAAGATTGAATGCTTGTGTTGGAGACGACAGGCGAATTTTCATGATTTTTATTTGTTTCCTTTTGTTTTATGCAATCAAGGATGGGCATGGTGGCTTTTTCGTTGTTATCTGTGTTAGAGGGTGGTGGATGTGCATCAGTTTGTTGAGGCGAAGTAGTTTCTACCGATTGGATAGATTCAGAGTTCTTAATATTTTCGCTTATAAATGTGTTTGATTTTAAAGCAGGCAAGGATGGGGGAGTCTGTTCGATTGGTTTAAGTATGATTTGTGAATCAGTCTGCTGTTTATATGAGATATAATCCTGATCGTCACCTTCTGTTATATCCACAATTTCGATGGAAGATGATTTATCTTTCTTTTTGGAATCACAATCAATATTATTTGTTGATGAAGATGACTGCATGGATGAGGATGGAATACTTGTGTTGGAGACGCCAAGCGGATGTTCATTATTTTCTTTTTGTTGCTTAACTTCAATATTTGAGTTTGTATCACGAACAACACTAGAACATGTTGCATTTTCAACAACACTAGAACATGTTGCAGTTTCGTCTGTAATTATTTCTGTTTTGATTTTTCCTCCGTCAGCCAGTTCTCCATTCCATTTTGGCGAGCTTTCACATGTTGCTGTACCAAACGAGGAAGAGGTTTTTTCATTTCGCCCGTCTGAAGTAGTTTGTTGTATATTCCTATGCTCATCGTCCTCATCATCACTGATTAGAATGCATTCGTAAATCGGAGGAGCAGCAGCAGACGTATTTTTTATTGGATCATGGTTTTCTTGAGGAGGAGCACGTGCTGGAACAACACTAGAACATGTTGCATTTTCAACAACACTAGAACATGTTGCAGCTTCGTCTGTAATTATTTCTGTTTTGATTTTTCCTCCGTCAGCCAGTTCTCCATTCCATTTTGACGAGCTTACACATGTTGCTGTACCAAAGGAAGAAGAGGTTTTTTCATTTCGCCCGTCTGAAGTAGTTTGTTGTATATTCCTATGCTCATCGTCCTCATCATCACTGATTAGAATGCATTCGTAAATCGGAGGAGCAGCAGCAGACGTAGTTTTTATTGGATCATGGTTTTCTTGAGGAGGAGCGCCTTCTGGTCTACTGGGACCAGGGGAAGGGTTGCTGAGATCATTGGCTATTTCGGGAGCTTTTTGGAAGCTTGGTTTAAGTGATAATGGACTGGGTCGTGCCCTATTGGAAGCGTTGTGATGGGGCAAGGGTACATTTTTCAGTAGAAAAACTGGATGTGTTGGATCAGCGTTGTTGATTTCTTCATCTACTATAACTCCTATACCTATTTTGTCACCTAGTTTGAGTTGAACACTCGTCTGACGGTGGAGGTCATCATTGACAGATACTCCATTTACAGATTTCTAAGAGTATTGAACAAAATTAATATATTGGATTCGAATTAAATGAAAATGTCCCTACCAAATCCGCGATCATCACTGTTTGGTCGTCTTCAGAAACTTCAATTGCTGCATGATTTCTGGATACGTAGTCAGAATCCGTTATCCTTATAAGATTAGAGGAATGTCGACCAATTGTGGTTATACCTATGCGCAAGCGGATTATTTCACCTAGCGACAAACGCTCCAACAGCCAAGAGGAATAACGTCGTTCGTCCATTCTTGTTCGTCTACAGAGACAACATATAAATTTACCACTCCAATTAATATTTAAACATACATATATTGTTGAACTTACAGATTTGCGCGGTGATTCTACAATTTAATGTGCAAAATGTTTACATGCTGCTGAGAATGCATCCTATGAAAATCTGCTTGGTAATACATGCTGGAGAGCCATATTGAATCGACTGAGACAAACTTGTGCGACAAAAATATAACCTCACTTTCAATACTTCATTTCCAATATTAGAGATAGCATAGAATTTATGTATTCAGATTTTAAAAAGACGCCGATTTTCAGAATTCTACGACGGAATAATTTAAAAACCAATTAATCTTGAATATTTGTTTATAATCTTGTTTTCAAGCTTCAAGTCATTCTAGCAGCTCTACAAGCACAGCGAGTTATGTTCGGTAATCTATGTCATCATCTTAAAAGAATATCCACTAAGGCCGTGGTTACGCTACCGTCAATGCTTGGCAAGTGGACTTTATTTGTTGTTGTTTTGCGTGTAGGCCTTTCTCTCTTTTACACACAAGACAAAAACAAAAAAGGTGGGAGAGTAAAATTCCCACCGAGTTTACACGGTGCGTGCACGGCCTAATGGATAACCGTAATTCTTTTTTCACTTTTTTTTTGTTGTTTTCATATTTTACTGGTATTTTATTTGTTTGTAACATCAACATTTTAAAAACCTACAAGCACTTGAAAAACGAGTGCAAATCGAAAAACGCGTTTATCCATTATAATGTTCATTCCAAAGTTCGTCTTATTTAAGTATGTTCCCTTAAGTGCCTGATTACATGAGTGGAAGAATGAAAGGGATGCTTAGGTGAGAAAGAGATAGCAAGGATGCGTCGAAAATCGATCTGAAAATTATATATCGGTAGATATATCCTGTTCCCATACGTTTTTGACAAGAATGTAAGACTCTGATCTTATTTGAGTAAAATCACACGATTTCTTTTACTGTTAGTTACTTCCAGTTTAATGCACTTGCACTTCTTAATGCAGACATTTGTTCCCATTGTCGGGGGTGAACAAAAACAACGAAGCGTTTTATTAGTAAAGATCCTACATTTTCATGGAGCTCGAAATACTTTTTACAGCCACAAAACGGGTGGTCGTGTGACCTTTAACTGCCCAAAAAAAATTCTAACTGTTTTCCTAAAAATCAGAAATTTTAGGTAGTCACTTTTCAAGTTACTGTCCAACCACAACGATGCGACGTCGCAATCGATTGCGATGTTCCTATAGAAAAATGGAATGGAACACGTCGTTGAGCTCTCTCACGTCGTCATAAAATTTTCTAATTTTCTGACAACTTCTTCCGATTTTCTCATTTTTTAAAAAACAGTATGCCCTACTTTTCGATGAAATTCTTCAAATTCCCCAACAAATTTAAATAAATTTGACAAACGAATTGTCAAACAAGGAAATTATTCAAATTATTTTTATTTAAAACAAAATGTAAATAATTTATGACGACAGATGTCACTCATTCGAAGATTTCGAGAGAGAGAAATCGTTATCGTTTGCGACGTCGCATCGTTGCGTTGTGGTTGGACAGTTATGTTATATATACATAAATCCAACTACTCAATACGAACGTTTACAATACTGTTAATATTTCAGAATTGTAATTAGCTTCATGACGCTTCGATCGGATCGATTCTATTTTCTCACTGACGCCGAGATTTTCGGAAATTTGTGGCCTACTCTTCGCCGAAAATATTTCCAAAATAATGAAATGGTAGCAAATTTTTACAAAAATATATGAATATATATAATATGTAAAAAATAAATATATATCTCATATTATAAATATATATATTATTTTCAGTTTTCATCGATGTGCCTACACACACCACTTGTACGTATAATTTTTAATGGAAATGTTTGTGAATGAAATTCGATAATGAAGTACGCAGTGAAATGGATGTATCTGTGAAACCATAAGAGACCAACAAGAACTGTTCTCATTATTGGAGTTACCGTATAAAACTACAAGAAAAACAAAATCGGAGTTTTCGGGTAAAATGGAAGCTGCTGCAACTGTACCGTGTGTTGTTTGTTTACGGCAACATCTCTTATTCTATCATTCCCGTATTGATAGAAACGATTTCATTATTATGGGATTCGACACTTTCCCTAGGGAATTTTGCTATTTGTTATGAAATTTTACCATTTTTAATGTTTGATTTTGATGTGAAATATTGAAATTTTATTTTAAATGTGAAGAATTGGATTAATTGTTTATATCCACGACTTTAATAATTAAACTAAACTATAACTTAAATTGGTGTAAATTTAACAGCGAAAACAAAGTTAATAATGCAACAAGTGGCAGCACAATAGATTGTAGTGCTGAGCATTTTCACATACTCACACATTCACAATACAAAAATAATAGTACAAAATTCTGTAACATTTTTTATCGCGCTGTTCGGCGAAAATATCAACGCTGCGAAAGTAAACAAAGCAATTTCTCTGTCCGACGTGCTCCATAAGATCCTGTGCAATACAACGCTGAAAAGCCTTCGCTTCGCCCGACATAGCAAAAATTGGCGTTCTGTGTTTGGCCAGGCCAATGTGTACAATAAAGTACAGTTTAACCTAGATTATCCTAGATTACGGAAAATCGGAAATCCCGGTTATAAGCCGTTATAAATAAACATTTATGCCATTTAGTAATTTTAAAATGTACATATGAATTTGCATCAAAGAGGGTAGTTCCAGAACTAATCGACCTGACAAAGAAAACACAACAAATGTGGTCTCCTTTTAGATCGGGTGTAATGTTATACGGTGTATTATGGATGTAAGGTCACGTTCCTAGCGTAAAAACTATCTATAAGAGGATACACTTACCGAGTGAAAGGGTCGACCGATTATGATGTCCGGCGTGGAACGCCACTGGACAGTACGAGGTGAGATGGCAAGAGAAATTGAATGAGCCGCTTTCTGTTTGGCTGTTAGACAGTTTCTGAATATTATTCTGGATCACTTGAGTTTTTATATCCAAAGTGATCCTATTCTTTTCATAAGAGTAAACATAAAAACAATATATTTCTTATATGCTTGTACTATTCTTACTTATTCTATGCTCAATGGTACAGCTTTTCACTTTCATCATGATTGAGGAACTATTGAACCATTGCCCAATTATAAACTCGGATTAGAATTTCACATTCAATACAGTTCACAAACTGTAAGATGATTCTGTTGCTTCGAAACGGAAAGAGCAAACAGAATGTCGGTCACTAAGTACTTTGAGTGCTTGCACCAAAAATGCTTGCATAAACAAAATATGTCAAGTGTTACTGAATTTGAGTCTTTGAATTATGCGGTACACTACCCGAGACACTTAATCCAACATTTTTCCATTTCTTTCTCATTTATTTATTTATTTTCATATATATATGCACAATAAGAGCATGGCTCTTTTAACGTACAACGAATTGTTTATGTTAACAGATTGACTCATTAACTCATATCCAATTTTCAGTCAACATGCAATGTACAGCAGTTTTTGAAATGCCTACCATGCCTGCCTGTCTGCAAGCTCGCGCAATTTCAGTCGATGATCGTGTAACACCGTTTTGTGGATTTTCTTCGTCATTTTCGGTGTGGTCACTACCTTTGGTGACCACCACTGCGGTGTTCGTCTTGGCAGCTCGTATGGCGGTGTTTAAATTATGCCAGCCAATATTTTATTGTTGTAAACGAAGCAGCAGACTCCCCTTGAAGAATCTAGCCCAATTTTGATATTGGTTGGACTGAGACCTTTCAAATGAAAATATTGTATCAGATAACGATGACCAATTTTTTCCATGTTTACAAATTCAGTGAGAGCGTTCACTATTAATGGCTGTCCAACAAATACTAAACAAAGTAGCGTCTTCAAACTTGAAACTTAATTTTCTAAGGTTGGTACTATGTACGACAGTCTTATCTATTGTCATCTATGTGCCTGGCCGATTAATTCTGGGACTACCCTCGTATTAATATACATTGATAGAATCTTTAGATAGAATATCGAATATCAGTTTCGATTGTGCAGCAATCGCTAAATTGGAATTTGATACCTCGTGTGGAGAGAGTAAAGGGTCCAAATGGGCATTTTAATGTTCGGTATGCCAAAAGCCGATACACGGACGGCTTCCAATAGAGGAGAAAAATGCGTATAAGGAGAGTCCAGTGCCATGCAAGGCTCCCGAAAAGTATTTACTTTTTCGTAAAGTTTCCCTTTATAAAATAGTGTCTCTTTCCTATTTGTGGTTGGAAAACCTAACAATAAACTTCTTACTAAACCAACTATTGTTTTACCACAAAATATTTTATTCTATTATTAATATTCTTTACTTTCAGCACGAAAATCCAGTGCCTCTGGATAAAAAATATATAAAAATCTGTATTGTTTTATTTGCACCTATTAAATTTTCTGTTTTTTAGTCTTACGACTGCTCTAAATGCTCTTTCATATGGTTTCAGGGTCCGGTAATCATTGCCCCTACTAATAAAGTAGTCTCTTGACGAGAAAAAAACAAATTCTTTGATTTTAAGTACCGGCTAAAGTACAGACTTTATTGAACGTTTATTCAAATGTGACCTAATTCTAAATTACGATTAACAGGGTTGGCTTATTATATATTTGGGGTCAGCGATTTTAAGAATCGCTTTCCTCGAATTCAATTTTATTAATTGTAAATATTTGCAAAGTGCACTGACCTGTAGACGCGGAAATAGCGACTTTAGCTATTTATGAGTTTGATATTTTGTGTGACGGACACGCTGAAATATGACTTATTTAATCACTAGTTGCGTTAACTCTTCACCTCTTCAATTCCGAAGCGTCCACAAACGTTAAATTCAAAGAAAGGTGGGTCAATAAACTTTAGATGCATATTTAAATGAAAATATGTGCACTTTGCGTTACTGGTATTCTGTTTGACAATTTCGGTTGATTTACTTCTTTTGGCAGTGAGGTTTGTATTACAATTTCTTTTCTTAAATAACAGCATGTTCTTAGTGATATTACAAAATATACATATAATAGAAAATAGAAGGATTATACAATATTTGTTTACAATTGAATTTTTTCTTAAGACTTTCTTAAGAGTTAAATTTGTTATTATTTGTCCATTAAGTGGCATATTTAATATTTATAAGTTCCACTTTTATGATTATGATTTTTTATGGGTACTTAGGACCAAATTATGGAAATTCTCATTTTGTCTTAAAGTGTTAGTATATTAAAGGAATAGTTTTGTTTATGTCGTCTTTGTTAATGTTAGAGTATTGGTTCTTTAATTTTTTCGCTTTTAATTATAATTCTCTGTCTCTTTATTAAAGTCTTCGATCTGAGTTTTGGAGATATGAATACGATATCTACTTTCTGTATTTTACCCATGATTGATGATTTAATGCCATTGATAAAGGATGGGTTAGTGTGTTTTGAAAACGTATGTGCGTTTTGGTACGCTAAACTGTGGCTCAGGAATGAGGTGTCGGTGGTATGTTGGGGAAAACTATCTGTAGTCGCTTGTGAGATTTTCGCTTGTAATAATCTGGTTTTTGAAGACGTTGACTTGTGTTTCAACGTTGTATATTATGTTTTGAGATGAAAATCGCGATTACAGGAGAAGGAATTGAGGTATTGTTTTGAAATTTGAGTTTAAAGGGTTGGTTTTATGCGTTTTGCAAAGTGGTAAAGATTTGGCAAATGCGATCGAGATTGCCTGCTTCGGTTTTCCCTCTGTGGTCGCGAAGTGTGTCGTCTAAGGCACATTGGAAAACAGATGGTGCACTCCTCAAAAGGGAAGGAAGGTGAATAAATTCGCATTTGCCATAAGAAGTCGAAAATTTCGTTTTTCGAAGCCTGGATTCTTTAGCGGGACTTGATGGAATCCGCTCGTTACATCAAGCACAGTAAATAATGGACTTTCTCCCAATTGAGAAATAACGTCGCTGATTTCATGGATAGTTTAACCATCATCTGATGTAAAGAAATGTATTTTCTGTAGTCTATAACTAGTCCATATTGTTTGTTGTTGTTTTGATTTTTATAGTTTGTAACTTTGTTATAAATGTTGTATTTTCCATATTATTTTAATACTATTTTCCAATAAAACTTACGACATAAGGATAATTATGATAGGGATGGTTTCCAAAATCCTGCTGGGACGTCAAAACTTCTTGTGCAGTTTTATTTGCAATTTATGTTAGTGTTTATTGGCGTGCGATTTTGGCAGCGCTATAATCGTTGTCCCCGTACTATTTGCATACAATACTTTAGCACTGCCGTCCTCCTCACTGTACTGCTTGGGTACTTCTTGGGACAGAAAAATAGTTTATTTCAGCTAGAAACACGCGTTTACTTTTGTTGCTGTTTTGATAGCACTATTTTTTTTATCACTGTACTACTTGAGTACTTCTGTGAGAGGTTATTTTCGCTCGGGTACCAGTTAGGTAAAAACAATATTCTACTTTTAAGTTCCGTCTTGGAGTACTGAATTTATTGAATATTAATTCAGAAGTGAATAATTCTAAATTACAATTTTCCTTAACACCTAGGGCTGGCTCATAATATATTTTGTGTCAGCAATTATACAAGTGCTTTCTTGGAATTGCATTTTATTAATCGCAAATATTTGCAAAATGCAATGACCTGTAGATGCTGAATCAGCGATTTTAGAGTTTTATGAATTTGCAATGGTGAAATATGATTTATGTGGATGGAGTGTTTAAAATCGATGTTACGCTACCGGGCATTTGCTCGCAAATATCGATTCATACTTTGCTGTGCTGTGCTTAGAGGCTCAGTTAGTCGAGACGTAACGTAACGTGTTAGCTGTTCCAACCTATCTTTCGGTGCTACTCTAAATGACTGGACCTTGAATACTTGTATTAAAACAATATAAAGATATAAGCCATGATTCAATAATGATTTTATCTGATTTATTACATCAATATGAATTGTGAAGTAGCAAACTTTTATAGATAAGTTGAAGTACATCGAATAAGATAAAGGATAATACATATTTAATTAATTTCACTGAAACTTTATTTCTTTTCAAACTTATTCCTCAGTCTTTTCATCTTCCTGGCCTTCATTCTCCTTATTTTGGCATGTTTTGTTTTTGTTCTTCAAAAAAAGATCCGATGGACCAACATGCTTAATCTCAATAATACGTTCATTAGACTTGTCCTTGGCAACTGGCTTTGGAACACGTACTGTGAGCACTCCATCCGATGTTAACGTGGACACAATATCCTCTATATTGCTTCCCTTAGGCATTTCGTATCGGCGTATGAATTGTCGTGAAATATAACCGTGATCATCTTCACGCTCCTCATGCTTGCCTTCGACGACGACACTATCATTCACCACCTTCACAGATAATTCGTTCGGCTGGAAAAGTCCAACATCCAGATGAACTTCGAATCCATTTTTATCGCGGTTCATGTAGGGAAATCCACCAACCTTGCGGTTCTCCAAGGAATGACCATGAGCTCCCAAACGTGCAATTAAACCCAAAGTAGGTAAGTCCAACGGATCATGGTGACGAGAGTGGAGCTGACGGTACATGCGATTGGGAAAAGTATCGTGACCGTAAAACGTTGGACCGTGATCCAAACTCAATACAAATGGAATCTCAGACATATTCCAAAATCCGGATTCTATCAATATAAATTGACTTGCTCAAGTGAATTAATACACTAAATAACTTATAACCGAAGAAATTGCCTTGATGCTTTGCGAGTTCTTCCCTAAATGCGTTGTAGATACCAGCTGCAGGACTTTTTATTTGCAACTGCATTCGTTGCAAAATCTGGTTGAACACATGGAATAAGGGCAAAAACATGTACATACCTCGCGAAAAGCTTGAATGTGGAGCTTTCAAGGGGGATGTTTAACATAAATGAAGTAAATGCCAATATGTATATATGTACTATATATTAGTTTTCGTTCCCCTTCGAAGGCCCAGATTCGTGAAACACATTTTTGCATTTAGAGGAGAGTTTTTCACAGGCATGACCAAGCTCAACAAAATGGCAGTCGTGCAATAAGCACCACGATAAAACTTCAAAAAATATATTATATAATAGTACATTGACTTTCAATAAATCATTACTAATGAAATAGAACGTCTGTACTCGTTTCATCTATTGGCAAAAATGCTACGCAACCAAACGAGTAGATTATAAGAGAAACGAGTATCAAAAAGAGATTAGAAAAGCGAATTAAAGGCAGCAGAATTTTGATTTGGAGTTCCAACGATTGGGGGCATACCAATTGGTTGGACTCGAATTGCGTTTGATAATGTTCGCTGCTTACGGCTGTTGCTGCCGTATTGTGGTTTGACACTAATGTTGTTTTCCATCATTCTTGCTTCCAAGGAATGCTTCCTCTCCGCGAGAGGATGGTGTCTGCAGTTTCTTCGTCCTTCGAATGAAAGAATAGGGCTCCTGTTTTTCATTTCTATTATTTATCACTGATACTTTTGCACAACACAAATCAAATTATATTTGCTGGTTTTCTCTAAGCTCTGTTACTACGGTGACGGAAGCAAAAAACTAAAAATACATATACTTCTTCCAAATCCAAAAATACACGCGAACACCACACAACATATGGCACCATCGATGAAAATGTACAAACCGAGAGAAGAATCTTCCCAGAAAAGCTACGCATATTAAAAAATAAAAACAAATTTTTGCGATTTTTATTCAAGTTTTATTTTCGCAATATATAGTTTACAGCAAAGAAAAGCAAAGAGCATTCTAAAGTTAAAAAAATCTATTTCTACGTAACATTCACAAGTTTTGGAAGGCGAGGTGAATTACAATGGATGGAATGCAAAATTAAGTCATATAAAATCAAGAAAATAGTGTAGAAGTTATGAATATAGGAATTCCAATGTAGGAATTTATTTGTTGTCAGAACTAATCATAAAACCGTCTAACAGGAACTTCACTTGCGTTGCATTGGTAACTGCGATATACACGTGTACACTCTCTTTTCGCTCTGCTTACTTCTTTTCGACTCCATCGCCTTTGGCGCCATTTTCGATTTCGGCCTTCTTGTCCGATGTATTCTCCTTGACATTTAGATGAGCAGGGCCAGTTTGCTGAATTTGTACAATGCGCTCATTAGACTTTTCCTCGATCTGGGGCTTTGGCACGCTAACGGTCAATACACCATCTGATGACAAAGTTGAGATCACCCTGTCAGCATCATAGCCCTTGGGCAAGTTGTAGCGTCGAACGAAATGACGGGTAATGAATCCGTGGTTATCTTCGCGTTCTTCGTGTTTGCCTTCGACCACGACATGGTTGTCCACAACCTTGACAGACAACTCGTTTGGCTTGAATTGAGCTACATCCATGCATACCTGGAAGCCATCTTTGCCGACTGCCGATACAGGACCTTCACCTTTCTTCTCGACTCCGCGACGACTCCTCAAACACAGTGGCAGAGCAGAGTATCCAACCAGATGGGAAGATTTAGGCTCGGGTTGAAGCTTCTCCTGAAGGCGATGGATAATACTCGGATGCAAACCAAAACCGAAATCATTGCCATAGTATGACGGGTTGTAGCTTTCACGGTCCAATTCATCAATAAGATTCAAAATTAATGGAAGGCTCGACATTTTTCCTTATTTTTATATGTATGTATATACACTTCTGAAACAAACGGTTCTAATTCTTCGGTTTTTTCTCTTGCCACAATAACTCGCACAATCAACTTGATTGGATGAATGTTTTATTCAAACTGTATGAAACTGGCTTTGACGCCACTTTTTATACAAAAAGAGAGTCAGTAGAGAAAATGCCAGAAATTTCTAGAAGGAACTTTGTATATAACTGTGTTATAGATATCAAAGAGTACACCACACGTACACAAGAGTACACAAAGAGTCAAACCACACACAAACGAATTTATTGGTGAAGAATATAGAAAACATTTCTTCAGCGCTCTCGTATCAGGCAATATACTCAATTCAGCATGAGTACTGAGAGAATTATTAAGTAAATATAAATGCACGCATGTATTTATCACATGCCTGTTTGCCGGCAAATTTTATGTAAACAGAAACTGAGTTGGGCAAACGTTAAAATAAAATGAAATATACTAGAAAAATGTAGAAAAATCTACTGTTTCTATAAAAACTGGTTGATTATCTAATATTTTACAAAGGCAATATATCAGTATGTATTGCAATATATCAGTTCATATGTATGTATATATTTATAGTATATGGCTTTTCTGCAAATCGGAGGTTCTTTGAATTTTCGTTTTTTCGTTTTTATATATATACATATATAAAAGTACTTCTCTTGTATGAACGTACGTGTGGTATCATTATAAGCATAAATATTTATTTAAGTACTTCTCTTGTGGAGTCTATTCTTATCTAATCATATTCTATTCTAATCATAAAGTTGGAATATTTGGCAGAAAACATTTATAACATATAATATAAGTGGATATAAAGTTTTATTATAAACTCCCATGGATGGAACTGAGGTATACATATATCTTTAAGCGCAGAGAGCAAATTTATTCGGCGCTCTCGTATCTACTCATACGCAATGCAGCAACACTAAAGAGCGGAATTATATATGTTCATTTACCTCTATACGTGTTTGCCGGCAACTCGAAGTAAAGTAAAAAAAAAACATTTTTCTGTGGTATATAGATGCGTAGAGAGCACATTTATTCAGCGCTCTCGTATATACTCATTATAATCAATTCAGCATGAGTAATGCCCGGATTATTGAGTAAATTAAAATGTATATATTTACCTCAATGTGCATGTGCCGGCAACTAGATATAAATAAGCATAAAATTAGATTCGACTGAGTTGGGGAACGTAGGAATAATAATATATATATACAGGGTGTAACGCATAAGGTACGTCAAAAAGCTACGATGGGTAGGTTGGGTCGAGACAAGAAAAAAATCGTATGGGAGGGTGGAGGGGGCGGGGGGGGGGGGAGGGGGAGGGGTGCATTTTTCTCCGTTTAGGCGGGAGGGGCCATTTTCTAAAAACCCGACTTACCATCGGACAAACAAATATTAAAAAATAATGCTTTGACCTAGATAACTTTTGCTCACTGATTTTGAAAGCAAAATATCCGCTTTTTCATATCCATTTTAAATAGTTTTTGAGAAAATTAATGCCAAAGTTAAAATTTGGAATAAAAATTTCAAAAAAAGTTTTTGATCGCCTTTTTTATAAAAAACTTACGATATTAAGTATAAAAATTTTTGCGACCATAAGATTCTCTAATGAATTCTAGAGAGAATGCTTCAAACCGGAGAGATCTATGTTTTTCAGTTTCCGAGAAAAGTGAAAATTACGAACTAAACTCCTTCCGCAGAGCCTTCCTTCCTATGGAGGAAGATCTTCTTCCATATTTTTGCACCAGTAATGCTGTAAACAGATAGAATGTAGCTCAGCGACAATAGTAGCTGCATCTTGTCAAAATCACCCTGTATATATATATATATATATATTACAGAAGAGTAGAAAAATCTATTGTTTCTAGAAATGTACAAGAAAGGCACAAGAAGCCTTATTATGGTTGTCAAAAGAGAATCGAGGCAACCAAGGAAAAACCATTTACCCTTTGGGTTATCTTCCCTCTTTGTACCGCTGGTACATATAACTGCATGGTTTCATCAATGGAACATTTTGGTTCCCAACTTGATTGCCGGTTTTTCGACATGTAAAGCGTTTCAATCCAAAACCAAAGCTACAAGGTTTTGAATTCGCTTAGTCACTGTGCAAACTTCACAACCAAAAAAGGAGCGTACATTAGCTCCAAATGAGTTACACCAGATTTAGTAGTGTGCATCTCACATCTTGGTTTTAGTAGAGACCGAAATACCGACATTAGACAGTTTAGCAAAGCCATGAACCCACAGAAACGATGATAATAACCCAAACTAATATTAAAAATCCCCAAATAAACCACTTTCGATTTATTATTATAATTATAAAAATTTATTTGAATTATGTATATTGTATAATGGTAAAAACAGTCTATATAAATCTAATCTTTGCAGTTCATCAATAAATCAGTTCATTATCTGCGATAAATTGTATAAAATAAAACATTTTTATTTCTAGTTAGCTTTAGAATCTTCTTGCTTCTCATCTTCTTTCTTCTCGTCTTCTTTCTTCTCTTCTTCCTTCGGATTTTGCTTGACGTTTTGATGAGCTGGTCCTGTTTGCTGGATTTGAATAATACGTTCACCAGATTGGTTTTCAGTTCGTGGCTTGGGAACGCTAACTGTCAATACGCCATCCGATGAAAGCGTAGACACAAGTTTGTCCGGATCATAACCCTTGGGCAGGTTGTACCGGCGCACTAACTGACGTGAAATGAAGCCGTGTTCATCTTCACGTTCCTCGTGTTTGGCTTCGACTACCACCGACTGGTCCACAACTTTTACCGTCATCTCACTTGGTTTGAATTGAGATACGTCCATGCATACTTGGTAGCCATCCTTGCCAACTGGCGACGCTGGGGCGAGATCCTCTTCCAAGCGACACAGTTGCCGTAGTACTGAAGGCAGTAACGAGGAGTAGCAGCGACGACGCACTGGTTCACGGCCAAATGGCAACAAGTCGCAGTCGAAGTCATCGGCAAAGTCCAAAATTATTGGAAACGACGACATGATGATGGAGAGTATTGGATTCTTCTGTATTTTTAAGAAAATGGAAGACCAAAGAATATTCTTCAATTAACGACGATGACAGATTACTGTATAGCAAAAAGTATCTGATCACTTTTCGATTGTAAGTTTATCGATATTATTTCTGAGAATATTTCTTCTGTACTGACCACGGCGTTGTCTTTTCGGTGTATTTATTTGAAAATCGCCGGCATCGAGAAATTTCCATATACACGGCTCTGAAGAGAGAGAGAGAGCGAGAGAGAGATATCGAGCATATCATTAGCTCCCTTCCAATCTCTTTAAATTTTATTTCCTTTTAAATTTCAACACATTTTAATAATGAACTTTATTCACCTTATAATTTAATATAAAACCAGAAAGAGTGTTAACTTCAGCCTGGCCGAAGTTCATATACCCTACACACGTTTACTTAAAAATTAGGCGTGGCAATTGTCTAATTTGTTTCCTTTTCAATCTCAAATAGCCTGTGACGACAGAGAATATTCGTGCCAAATTTGGTGAAAATATTTCTATTCGTTCTCCTGTAATCGAGTTTTATTTAATTAGTTTGCGGACCACGCCCATTTTTGGTAGTCTGTTTTGGTCAAAGACAGTTGATTTGTGAATAAAATTTCAACCTCAAATTCATATTACAAGCTGAAAAATTGAGCTATAAGCATGGATGAGTTTATATTCACTATAAAAAGTAGGCGTGGTAATGGTCCGATGTTGGCCATTTTCAATATCAATAAGTTTCTGATGATAGATAATATTCATACCAAATTTGATGAAAATATCTCTATTCGTTCTCCTGTAATCGAGTTTTATTTAATTAGTGGGCGGACCACGCCCATTTTTGGTGATCTGTTTTGGTCAGAGACAATGGACTTCTGGACAAAATTTCAACCCCAAATTCGTTCTACAAGCTGAGAAATTGAGCTATAAGCATGGATGAATTGATATTCAGTATAAAAAGTAGGCGTGGTAATTATCCAATTTTGCCCATTTTCAATAGCGATGAGTTTCTAGTGATATACAATATTCGTGCAAAGTTTGATGAAGATATATCTATTCGTTCCCTTGTAATCGTGATTTCCACAGACAGACAGACAGACAGACAGACAGACAGACGGACATGGCTAAATCGACTCAGGAGGTCACACTGATCAAGAATATATATACTTTTCTATACCTGTCACGCCTCCTTTAATGCGTTACAAACGGAAGCAGTAAGTGAATATACCCTATTCACTTCGTGTGTAGGGTATAAACAAACATAAAACAAGAGGTTGCGCAATGTAGTCGATGACTATTTGACGCTAACCTAATGCAACATAAACAGTTTCAAAAAAATAAAGAGAGAGAGAGCGAGATAATCAAATTAAACTAGATTATTGTGGCGTTTAGTATAAACTTTATACTCTAAAAAGAGATCTTATTTATAGTTAGCGGCTGTTTGGTATACACTAACATTGTTAGTCTAACAATTAGGTTAAAGCATAGAGAAAGAATAACTCTCTATGGTTAAAGATATTCTTTCTCTATGGTTAAAGATTGTTCTTCATATACGTACATATCTACATATATTATTTATTACTCACTCTCTGTTGTAAACAGAGAATAGCAGAGGTGAGAGCAAGAGAGTAAAAGGTTTCTGGAATAGTAGAGAATGTTCTTTAAAGAGAGAAAATTGAGAATCGAAATGTACTGTACAAAAACAATCCGGTGGAACTCTGGCTTATAATATATATATCTATAATAATATACATATCTATATTATTTATTACTCAATGTGAGCTCTCTGTTGTAAACAGAGAATAGCAAAGGTGAGAGCAAGAGAGTAAAGGGTTTCTGGAATAGTAGGGAATGTTCTTTAAAGAGAGCAAATTGAGAATCGAAATGTACTGTACAAAAACAATCCGGTGGAACTCTGGCTTATAATATATATATCTATAATAATAATATACATATCTATATTATTTATTACTCATTGTGAGCTCTCTGTTGTAAACAAAGAATAGGAGAGGTGAGAGCAAGAGAGTAAAAGGTTTCTGGAATAGTAGAGAATGTTCTTTAAAGAGAGCAAAAATAGTATCGACATGTACTGTACAAAACAATCCGGTGGAACTGTGGCTGTCCCAACTTAATATAAATACCTCTCAGTAGCTGCACTCAGTTCACTTACATTACAATCACCAGCGTCGAAACATCGAACACGGGGCAGTGCATTTGAAATACCAACAATTACGGTATAAATAATAGTATTGGGAAAAATGCGTTCACTGAGACAAATGATACACTTGATGGATGACTTGGAGCGTCTGTTCATGTCGCCCACTTTTGCGAGGCAATCCTTGCTTCCCTATGAGACGCCCACTTGGAACAATAATCTGGACAGATTGGAAAGGTACGCAAAGCCAGCTAAAGATGACTTCAAGCTCAGCATTGATGTGAAGCAATTTAAGCCGGAGGAGTTGAAAGTGAAAGTTGTGGACGACTGTGTTGTGGTCGAGGGCAAACAGGAGAGTCTCGGTGATGACAAAAAGTATTGTTCACATCAGTTTGTGCGGCGCTACGCTCTACCAAAAGACTGTGACGTGGGAAAAGTGATGTCCACCCTGACGCCCGATGGCGTCCTCACTGTAAGCGTGTCCAAACCACAATTGATTGAAAACCATATCGAGATCAAACAACTGGACAGCAAACCGCAGGAGTCACTGAAGTCGGACGCAACAACCAACGATGGCGGTAGCAGCAAAGAACATTAAGAAGATGCTTCGGAAAGGTGTTCCTTCTTCGCTTCAAGGAAGACGTGATTACTTTCCAAGTTCAACTATGCACATAGTTTATATGGATTGATTTTGTTAGTTATTGTATATAATTTGTAGCTTGGAGAACGTTTAAGGAAATACTTCTTGATAAATAATAAACATAAATATGCATAAAAAACGAACTTATTTTTATTTATGTAGCTCTGATTAAATTCTAGATGTGGACCGAGTGTTTTAACTGTGGTAATGCTTCTAGTTTAGGAATAATTGTGTGCCTTAGTTTCTGGTGTGACTTCGGGAAAGTTAACTCAATTTGGAGTTGTCCTTTTCTGCCAAAACAAATACAGAAATTTGTATTTGTTGTGAATTATGAAAAGAAATGTTGTGAAATTGGTTCTGGAATCGGTTTTTATAGTTTGGACACAGTCTACCTATTTTCACATCAAATTTCAACTGCATACAAATTTTATTACTTTTAAATTTATTCAAACATCGAAATAAATTAAATGATAGACAAATCAAAGAAAGAAAATAAAACATTTCCTCAGAGTGAAATAGAAATTCAAAATGAAAAAAAGATATATTCCCTAATTTTAGATTGTGAATGTATTGTATTGTATTTGCACTGGTTGCAACCAAACGTCCACAGTATTTTTAACTAACTATGAAGTTCGTAATTCTAAAAATAAACTTATTGATTTATACGAAATACAAATATCGTCATCAAAATACAGTCAACGAAAAATCTTTTAAGAGGGGAGAAAAAACTTATGTATATGTATTTAATTTCCATATCTCAATTTTAATTATTTTTCAGAAAATTGTTTTTGTAGCAAATACAAGTAATGAAAGTACTTGTAAATGCAATCAATTGTATATGTATGGATGTAGTTCAACTTCATTCTTAGTGTATTTCGAACAAATAAATGACAATTAGTAGTTTGTAGACAAATTTAATTAGAATTCAAAGTCAGCTCCTCATCCGAGTTGGCAGCCTTCTGAATTGTTTGCGAAAATTAGCAAAGAACTTAATGCTGCCAAAAAACATTTTTGTTCCTTTTCCTTGTGGTTTTGTAGATATCAAAAAGTAAAAAAAAACTATAAAAGACGTTGTGGTCTAGCGGATATTTCTTATAAGTATCGAAAGCTCTCCGCGTTGTTGTCAAAGCCTTTAATTGTTCTGCATCGGAAATATCTTAAATATCTTATAAGATCCACACACATATTTTAAATATTGACACTTGTGCCGTAAACTTGCGCACCTCCGGTAGGCGGTCAAATGCGGAACTTCGACGACGACACAAACATTCACCACCTTCACAGTGGTGAATTCGTTCGTTCATGGTGACGAGCATGGAGCTGACGGTACATGCGATTGGGAAAAGTATCGTGACCGTAAAACGTTGGACCGTGATCCAAACTCAATACAAATGGAATCTCAGACATATTCCAAAATCCGGAATAACTTATAACCGAAGAAATTGCCTTGATGCTTTGCGAGTTCTTCCCTAAATGCGTTGTAGATACCAGCTGCAGGACTTTTTATTTGCAACTGCATTCGTTGCAAAATCTGGTTGAACACATGGAATAAGGTCAAAAACATGTACATACCTCGCGAAAAGCTTGAATGTGGAGCTTTCAAGGGGGATGTTTAACATAAATGAATTAAATGCCAATATACTATATACTAGTTTTCGTTCCCCTTCGTAGGCCCAGATTCGTGAAACACATTTTTGAATTTAGAGGAGAGTTTTTCACAGCCACGCTCAACAAAATGGCAGTCGTGCAATGGCGAGTGATACACGGCTCATCAGTGTGAGCGCATCACTCACGCTGATTGGTTGATTTCAAAAAGTGGAACAACTTACGATCCAAACGCTCATAACATTTGATGCAAAAATTTTGGCTGTCTCACGATCATCAAACAAACACATGCATACAGAACTCGAATCAGGGTCTGAAAATTTTTCTTATCTCTTGTGCTTTTATTCCTGTTTTACTATACACAGTAGCCGCAGCAAGGGCTTCGCGGAAGCGAAAATATGTACATGCAGGTAGCAAGAAAAAATGTATTGAAAAGGCTTTTTTACTGTTTGTCAAACCAATTGTAATAAATAAATTAATTCGGTTTTTATTTTTGGGTTTTCTTACAAATTTACTGTTATTGTAATTCTTTTATTTTATTATCCATTGTAGCTCTAACAATTTAGTTTTGAAATGTAAAATACTTGTACTCCTATTTAAAAAAAAACTCTCCCAAAATATTTACCCATAACTAACGAATTAGTAAGGATGAAACGTTTTTTAGGATTATAAATAAAAAACAAAATACAAAAAAGGTCGCCATGCTCTTGCTCTCTTTCTATTTTTTATATATCCTAACCCTTTCGCCGTTGTTAATTTTTACAACTTGGAAATACCTGTAAAAAAGGAGGCTGGCGAAAAGGTAGAAAACAGTTGAAGGTCATTACAGGAAATAATGGAAAATACAATTATAATATTTCGTTAATGCGAACTCATAAATGCAGGCATAACACACGGTGCGTCAACGACATCATTGCTGCTGCTACTGATACGTCAAATCAATCACTCCGTACAGTGCTTTCGTTGAAATGAAAGCGCTTACAAACACACTCTCAACAGCTTGCACGTACACGAGTTTGAGTCATGCATAATACTTTGTCGTGTATCACTGAGCAACTTTAGAGCTTTATTTGAGACACGCATCATGATGAGCCCGTGTATCACTCGCCAATAAGCACCACGATAAAACTTAAAAATATATATTATATGATAGTACATTGACTTTCAATAAATCAATACTAATGAATCATTACTAGTGAAATAGAACGTCTGCACTCGTTTCATCTATTGGCAAAAATGCTACGCAACCAAACGAGTAGATTATAAGACAAACGAGTATCAACCAGAAAGAGTGTTAACTTCGGCCTGGCCGAAGTTCGTATACCCTACACACGTTTACTTAAAAATTAGGCGTGGCAATGGTCTATTTTTTTTCCTTTTCAATCTCAAATAGCCAGTGATGACAGAGAATATTCGTGCCAAATTTGGTGAAAATATCTCTATTCATTCTTCTGTAATCGAATTTTATTTAATTAGTGGGCGGACCACGCCCATTTGTGGTAGTCTTTTTTTGGTCAGAGACAGTTGATTTGTGAATAAAATTTCAACCGCAAATTCGTTTTACAACCTGGGAAATTGAGCTATAAGCATGGATTAATTTATATTCATTATAAAAAGTAGGCGTGGTAATGATCCGATGATCGCCCATTTTCAATACCAATGAGTTTCTAAGGGTAAACAATATTCGTGAAAAATTTGATGAAAATATCTCTATTCGTTCTCCTGTAATCGAGTTTTATTTAATTAGTGGGCTGACCACGCCCATTTTTGGTAGTCTGTTTTGGTCACAGACAATGGACTTCTGGAAAAAATTTCAACCTCAAATTCTTTCTATAAGGTGAGGAATTGAGCTATAAGCATTGATTAATTTATATTCACTATAAAAAGTAGGCGTGGTAATGGTCCGATTTTGCCCATTTTCAATAGCGATGAGTTTCTAGTGATATACAATATTCGTGCCAAGTTTGATAAATATATCTCTATTCGTTCTCTTGTAATCGTAATTTCCACAGACAGACAGACAGACAGACAGACGGACATGGCTAAATCAACTCAGGAGGTCATGCTGATCAAGAATATATATACTTTTCTATACCTGTCACGCCTCCTTTAATGCGTTACAAACGGAAGCAGTAAGTGAATATACCCTATTCACTTCGTGTGTAGGGTATAAAAAGAGATTAAAAAAGCGAATTAAAGGCAGCAGAATTTTGATTTGGAGTTCCAACGATTGGGGGCATACCAATTGGTTGGACTCGAATTGCGATTGATAATGTTCGCTGTTTGCGGCTGTTGCTGCCGTGTTGTGGTTTGACACTAATGTTTTCCATCATTCTTGCTTCCAAAGAATGCTTCCTCTCCGCGAGAGGATGTTGTCAGCAGTTTCTTCGTCCCAAACCTTCGAATGAAAGAATAAAGCTCATGTTTTTCATTTCCATTATTTATCACTGATACTTTTGCACAACACAAATCAAATTATATTTGCTGGTTTTTTCTAAGCTCTGTTACTACGGTAACGAAAGCAAAAAACTAAAAATATACTTCTTCCAAATACAAAAATACACGCGAACACCACACAACATATGGCACCAACGATGAAAATGTACAAACCGAGAGAAGAATCTTCCCAGAAATGCGACTAATATAAAAATAAAAACATATTTGTGCAATTTTTATTCAAGTTTTATTTTCGCAATATATAGTTTACAGCAAAGAAAAGCAAAGAGCATTCTAAAGTTCAAAAAATCTATTTCTACGTAACATTTACAAGTTTCGGAAGGCGAGGTGAATTACAATGGATGGCCCTTTTAATACAAAATTAAGTCATATAAAATCAAGGAAATAGTGTAGAAGTTATGAATATGTACCAGTGTAGGAATTTATTTGTTGTCAGAACTAATCATTAATCCGTCTAACAGGAACTTCACTTGCGTTGCATTTGTAACTGCGATACACTCTTTTCGCTCTGCTTACTTCTTTTCGACTCCATCGCCTTTGGCGCCATTTTCGATTTCGGCCTTCTTGTCCGATGTATTCTCCTTGACATTTAGATGAGCAGGGCCAGTTTGCTGAATTTGTACGATGCGCTCATTAGACTTTTCCTCGATCTGGGGCTTTGGCACGCTAACGGTCAATACACCATCTGATGACAAAGTTGAGATCACCCTGTCAGCATCATAGCCCTTGGGCAAGTTGTAGCGTCGAACGAAATGACGGGTAATGAATCCGTGGTTATCTTCACGTTCCTCGTGTTTGCCTTCGACCACGACATGGTTGTCCACAACCTTGACAGACAACTCGTTTGGCTTGAATTGAGCTACATCCATGCATACCTGGAAGCCATCTTTGCCGACTGCCGATACAGGACCTTCACCTTTCTTCTCGACTCCGAGACGACTCCTCAAACACAGTGGCAGAGCAGAGTATCCAACCAGATGGGAAGATTTAGGCTCGGGTTGAAGCTTCTCCTGAAGGCGATGGATAACACTCGGATGCAAACCAAAACCGAAATCATTGCCATAGTATGACGGGTTGTAGCTTTCACGGTCCAATTCATCAATAAGATTCAAAATTAATGGAAGGCTCGACATTTTTCCTTATTTTTATATGTATATACACTTCTGAAACAAACGGTTCTATTTTTTCGGTTTTTTCTCTTGCCTCAATAACTCGCACAATCAACTTAATTGGATGAATGTTTGATTCAAACTGTTTGAAACTGGCTGGACGCCACTTTTTATACAAAAAGAGAGTCAGTAGAGAAAATGCCAGAAACTTCCAGAAAGAACTTTGTATAGAATTGTGTTATACACATTAAAGAGTACAAAACCACACACAACGAACATATAGAAGAAGAAGAAGAATATAGAAAACATTTCTTCAGCGCACTCGTATCAGGAAATATACTCAATTCAGCATGAGTACTGAGAGAATTATTAAGTAAAAATGCATGCATATATTTATCACATGCCTGTTTGCCGGCAAATTTGATGTAAACAAAAAATTTAACAGACTGAGTTGGCAAACATTAAAATAAAAGGCAATATACTAGAAAAATGTAGAAAAATCTATTGTTTCTATAAAAACTCGTTGATTATATTTTACAAAGGCAATATATCAGCATATATTGCAATATATCAGTTTATATGTATATATTTATAGTATATGCCATATACCAAATGGCTTTTCTGCAAATCGGAGCTTCTTTGAATTTTCGTTTTTTCATTTTTATGTATGTATATATATAAAAGTACTTGTCTTGTATGAACATACGTGTGGTATCATTGTAAGCATATATATTTATTTAAGTACTTCTCTTGTGGAGTCTATTCTTATCTAATCATATTCTATTCTAATCATAAAGTTGGAATATTTGGCAGAAAACATTTATAACATATAATATAAGTGGATATAAAGTTTTATTATAAACTCCCATGGATGGAACTGTGGTATATACGTTACGCGCAGAGAGCAAATTTATTCCGCGCTCTCGTATATACTCATACGCAATGCAGCAACACTAAAGAGCGGAATTATATATATTTATTTACCTCTATACGTGCTTGCCGGCAACTCGAAATAAGCAAAAAAAAAACATTTTTCTGTGGTATATAGATGCGCAGAGAGCACATTTATTCAGCGCTCTCGTATATACTCATTATACTCAATTCAGCATGAGTAATGCCCGGATTATTGAGTAAATTAAAATGAATACGTGTTTGCCGGCAGCTTGATGTAAACATATAATGAGATTAGACTGAGTTAGGGAAACGTAAGAATATACTAGAAAGAAGTAGAAAAATGTATTGTTTCTAGAAATGCAGAAGCGCCATTACCCCGTGGTTATGCTATCGAGTTTTGCTTGGCAAGTAGGATTTTTTTTTTGTTGTTTTGTGTGTAAAAGAGAGAATTGCTTACACACAAAACTCTCTTTTACACACAAAACAACAAAAAAAAAGTCCTACTTGCCAACCCCGTGGTTATGCTATCGAGTTTTGCTTGGCAAGTAGGACTTTTTTTTTGTTGTTTTGTGTGTAAAAGAGAGAATTGCTTACACACAAAACTCTCTTTTACACACAAAACAACAAAAAAAAAGTCCTACTTGCCAAGCAAAACTCGATAGCATAACCACGGCCTTATGGCTGTCAAAAGAGAATCGAGGCAACCAACGAAAAACCATTTACCCTTTGGTTTATCTTCTCTTGATGTAACACTGGTTTATATAACTGCATGGTTTCTACAATGGAACATTTAAAATTAAAGCATTAAACACAATCAGAGCAACAGGATACAAGATACATTTTTGGCTGTCAAATTTACATGGGCTCTTATGGAGACCGAGAAAAAAGTTTGCTTTCCAGTTTGTTGCTCTGGTTTGCGTTCCATTTTGTATCTTGTCTCCGGGCTTTTTCTAATTTTGACAGCAACAAAATCATTCTTGTTCTTCTTCGGTGTGTTTGTTTACATTCTGTCATGTAAAATTTGACAATTTGCATTGTGGGGGTGTCACACTAGGCATCTTAACGCCAGTTTATTTAAGTTAATATTTAACGAAATTTTTATTATTATTATTACAAGCAATTTATTTCTGAAATAAAAAATATACGGAATTCCTATTTAAAAAAAATTACTCAAAATATTTATCAATTGCTAAAAGAAATGGAAAATCCTCTAAAAAAGGATGCTGGAGAAAATGTAAAAAACATTTTTTTTAAGGCGGCCCCAAGTGGCCTAGTGTTACACCACCATTAAGAAATTGACATATGAAATTTCTGTTGCTGAGCAACAGTTGCCCAGCCATTATAATTAACGCCATGGAATTTCTTGTTGCCTGGAAATGTTGCTGTATCCTGTTGCTCCGATTGTGTTTAATGCTTAACGAAACTAGACAACCAAAAAAAGGGTACATTAACTCGAAATGAGTTCCAGACTGGATTTAGTTCATGTGTGCATCTTAAATCTTGGATTTAGTAGAGACCGATATACCGACATTAGACAGTTTAGCAAAGCCATGAACGAAGCCACAGAAACGATGATAATAACCCAAACTAATATTAAAAATCCCCAAATAAACCATTTTCGATTTATTATTATAATTATAAATATTT
This sequence comes from Myopa testacea, assembly GCA_949629155.1. NCBI lineage: Eukaryota > Metazoa > Arthropoda > Insecta > Diptera > Conopidae > Myopa > Myopa testacea. The sequence continues at coordinate 37,359,024 of OX451348.1, read as the reverse complement.
ATTTCAATTATGTATAGTGTATCATGGTAAAAACAGTCTATATAAATCTAATCTTTGCAGTTCATCAATAAATCAGTTCATTATCTGCGATAAATTGTATAAAATAAAACATTTTTATTTCTCGTTAGCTTTAGAATCTTCTTGCTTCTCATCTTCTTTCTTCTCTTCTTCCTTCGGATTGTGTTTGACGTTTTGATGAGCTGGTCCTGTTTGCTGGATTTGAATAATACGTTCACCAGATTGGTTTTCAGTTCGTGGCTTGGGAACGCTGACTGTCAATACGCCATCCGATGAAAGCGTAGACACAAGTTTGTCCGGATCATAACCCTTGGGCAGGTTGTACCGGCGCACTAACTGACGTGAAATGAAGCCGTGTTCATCTTCACGTTCCTCGTGTTTGGCTTCGACTACCACCGACTGGCCCACAACTTTTACCGTCATCTCACTTGGTTTGAATTGAGATACGTCCATGCATACTTGGTAGCCATCCTTGCCAACTGGCGACGCTGGGGCGAGATCCTCTTCCAAGCGACAAAGTTGCCGTAGTACTGAAGGCAGTAACGAGGAGTAGCAGCGACGACGCACTGGTCACGGCCAAATGGCAACAAGTCGCAGTCGAAGTCATCGGCAAAGTCCAAAATTATTGGAAACGACGACATGATGATGGAGAGTATTGGATTCTTCTGTATTTTTAAGAAAATGGAAGTCCAAAGAATATTCTTCAATTAACGACGATGACAGATTACTGTATAGCAAAAAGTATCTGATCACTTTTCGATTGTAAGTTTATCGATATTATTTCTGAGTATATTTCTTCTGTACTGGCCACGGCGTTGTCTTTTCGGTGTATTTATTTGAAAATCGCCGGCATCGAGAAATTTCCATGTATACGGCTCTGAAGAGAGAGAGAGAGCGAGAGAGAGATATCGAGCATATCATTGGCTCCCTTCCAATCTCTTTAAATTTTATTTCCTTTTAAATTTCAGCACATTTTAATAATGAACTTTATTCACCTTATAATTTAATATAAAAACAAACATAAAACAAGAGGTTGCGCAATGTAGTAGATGACTATTTGACGCTAACCTAATGCAACATAAACAGTTTCAAAAAAATAAAGAGAGAGAGAGCGAGATAATCAAAGTAAACTAGAGTATTGTGGCGTATAGTATAAACTTTATACTCTAAAAAGAGATCTTATTTATAGTTAGCGGCTGTTTGGTATACACTAACAATTAGGTTAAAGATTGTTCTTTAGATACGTACATATCTACATATATTATTTATTACTCACTCACTGTTGTAAGCAGAGAATAGCAAAGGTGAGAGCAAGAGAGTAAAGGGTTTCTGGAATAGTAGGGAATGTTCTTTAAAGAGAGCAAATTGAGAATCGACATGTACTGTACAAAACAATCCGGTGGAACTCTGGCTTATAATATATATATATCTATAATAATAATATACATATCTATATTATTTATTACTCATTGTGAGCTCTCTGTTGTAAACAAAGAATAGGAGAGATGAGAGCAAGAGAGTAAAAGGTTTCTGGAATAGTAGAGAATGTTCTTTAAAGAGAGCAAAAATAGTATCGACATGTACTGTACAAAACAATCCGGTGGAACTGTGGCTGTCCCAACTTAATATAAATACCTCTCAGTAGCTGCACTCAGTTCACTTACATTACAATCACCAGCGTCGAAACATCGAACACGGGGCAGTGCATTTGAAATACCAACAATTACGGTATAAATAATAGTATTGGGAAAAATGCGTTCACTGAGACAAATGATACACTTGATGGATGACTTGGAGCGTCTGTTCATGTCGCCCACTTTTGCGAGGCAATCCTTGCTTCCCTATGAGACGCCCACTTGGAACAATAATCTGGACAGATTGGAAAGGTACGCAAAGCCAGCTAAAGATGACTTCAAGCTCAGCATTGATGTGAAGCAATTTAAGCCGGAGGAGTTGAAAGTGAAAGTTGTGGACGACTGTGTTGTGGTCGAGGGCAAACAGGAGAGTCTCGGTGATGACAAAAAGTATTGTTCACATCAGTTTGTGCGGCGCTACGCTCTACCAAAAGACTGTGACGTGGGAAAAGTGATGTCCACCCTGACGCCCGATGGCGTCCTCACTGTAAGCGTGTCCAAACCACAATTGATTGAAAACCATATCGAGATCAAACAACTGGACAGCAAACCGCAGGAGTCACTGAAGTCGGACGCAACAACCAACGATGGCGGTAGCAGCAAAGAACATTAAGAAGATGCTTCGGAAAGGTGTTCCTTCTTCGCTTCAAGGAAGACGTGATTACTTTCCAAGTTCAACTATGCACATAGTTTATATGGATTGATTTTGTTAGTTATTGTATATAATTTGTAGCTTGGAGAACGTTTAAGGAAATACTTCTTGATAAATAATAAACATAAATATGCATAAAAAACGAACTTATTTTTATTTATGTAGCTCTGATTAAATTCTAGATGTGGACCGAGTGTTTTAACTGTGGTAATGCTTCTAGTTTAGGAATAATTGTGTGCCTTAGTTTCTGGTGTGACTTCGGGAAAGTTAACTCAATTTGGAGTTGTCCTTTTCTGCCAAAACAAATACAGAAATTTGTATTTGTTGTGAATTATGAAAAGAAATGTTGTGAAATTGGTTCTGGAATCGGTTTTTATAGTTTGGACACAGTCTACCTATTTTCACATCAAATTTCAACTGCATACAAATTTTATTACTTTTAAATTTATTCAAACATCGAAATAAATTAAATGATAGACAAATCAAAGAAAGAAAATAAAACATTTCCTCAGAGTGAAATAGAAATTCAAAATGAAAAAAAGATATATTCCCTAATTTTAGATTGTGAATGTATTGTATTGTATTTGCACTGGTTGCAACCAAACGTCCACAGTATTTTTAACTAACTATGAAGTTCGTAATTCTAAAAATAAACTTATTGATTTATACGAAATACAAATATCGTCATCAAAATACAGTCAACGAAAAATCTTTTAAGAGGGGAGAAAAAACTTATGTATATGTATTTAATTTCCATATCTCAATTTTAATTATTTTTCAGAAAATTGTTTTTGTAGCAAATACAAGTAATGAAAGTACTTGTAAATGCAATCAATTGTATATGTATGGATGTAGTTCAACTTCATTCTTAGTGTATTTCGAACAAATAAATGACAATTAGTAGTTTGTAGACAAATTTAATTAGAATTCAAAGTCAGCTCCTCATCCGAGTTGGCAGCCTTCTGAATTGTTTGCGAAAATTAGCAAAGAACTTAATGCTGCCAAAAAACATTTTTGTTCCTTTTCCTTGTGGTTTTGTAGATATCAAAAAGTAAAAAAAACTATAAAAGACGTTGTGGTCTAGCGGATATTTCTTATAAGTATCGAAAGCTCTCCGCGTTGTTGTCAAAGCCTTTAATTATTCTGCATCGGAAGTATCTTAAATATCTTATAAGATCCACACACATATTTTAAATATTGACACTTGTGCCGTAAACTTGCGCACCTCCGGTAGGCGGTCAAATGCGGAACTTCGACGACGACACAAACATTCACCACCTTCACAGTGGTGAATTCGTTCGTTCATGGTGACGAGCATGGAGCTGACGGTACATGCGATTGGGAAAAGTATCGTGACCGTAAAACGTTGGACCGTGATCCAAACTCAATACAAATGGAATCTCAGACATATTCCAAAATCCGGAATAACTTATAACCGAAGAAATTGCCTTGATGCTTTGCGAGTTCTTCCCTAAATGCGTTGTAGATACCAGCTGCAGGACTTTTTATTTGCAACTGCATTCGTTGCAAAATCTGGTTGAACACATGGAATAAGGTCAAAAACATGTACATACCTCGCGAAAAGCTTGAATGTGGAGCTTTCAAGGGGGATGTTTAACATAAATGAATTAAATGCCAATATACTATATACTAGTTTTCGTTCCCCTTCGTAGGCCCAGATTCGTGAAACACATTTTTGAATTTAGAGGAGAGTTTTTCACAGCCACGCTCAACAAAATGGCAGTCGTGCAATGGCGAGTGATACACGGCTCATCAGTGTGAGCGCATCACTCACGCTGATTGGTTGATTTCAAAAAGTGGAACAACTTACGATCCAAACGCTCATAACATTTGATGCAAAAATTTTGGCTGTCTCACGATCATCAAACAAACACATGCATACAGAACTCGAATCAGGGTCTGAAAATTTTTCTTATCTCTTGTGCTTTTATTCCTGTTTTACTATGCACAGTAGCCGCAGCAAGGGCTTCGCGGAAGCGAAAATATGTACATGCAGGTAGCAAGAAAAAATGTATTGAAAAGGCTTTTTTACTGTTTGTCAAACCAATTGTAATAAATAAATTAATTCGGTTTTTATTTTTGGGTTTTCTTACAAATTTACTGTTATTGTAATTCTTTTATTTTATTATCCATTGTAGCTCTAACAATTTAGTTTTGAAATGTAAAATACTTGTACTCCTATTTAAAAAAAAACTCTCCCAAAATATTTACCCATAACTAACGAATTAGTAAGGATGAAACGTTTTTTAGGATTATAAATAAAAAACAAATTCAAAAAAGGTCGCCATGCTCTTGCTCTCTTTCTATTTTTTATATATCCTAACCCTTTCGCCGTTGTTAATTTTTACAACTTGGAAATACCTGTAAAAAAGGAGGCTGGCGAAAAGGTAGAAAACAGTTGAAGGTCATTACAGGAAATAATGGAAAATACAATTATAATATTTCGTTAATGCGAACTCATAAATGCAGGCATAACACACGGTGCGTCAACGACATCATTGCTGCTGCTACTGATACGTCAAATCAATCACTCCGTACAGTGCTTTCGTTGAAATGAAAGCGCTTACAAACACACTCTCAACAGCTTGCACGTACACGAGTTTGAGTCATGCATAATACTTTGTCGTGTATCACTGAGCAACTTTAGAGCTTTATTTGAGACACGCATCATGATGAGCCCGTGTATCACTCGCCAATAAGCACCACGATAAAACTTAAAAATATATATTATATGATAGTACATTGACTTTCAATAAATCAATACTAATGAATCATTACTAGTGAAATAGAACGTCTGCACTCGTTTCATCTATTGGCAAAAATGCTACGCAACCAAACGAGTAGATTATAAGACAAACGAGTATCAACCAGAAAGAGTGTTAACTTCGGCCTGGCCGAAGTTCGTATACCCTACACACGTTTACTTAAAAATTAGGCGTGGCAATGGTCTATTTTTTTTCCTTTTCAATCTCAAATAGCCAGTGATGACAGAGAATATTCGTGCCAAATTTGGTGAAAATATCTCTATTCATTCTTCTGTAATCGAATTTTATTTAATTAGTGGGCGGACCACGCCCATTTGTGGTAGTCTTTTTTTGGTCAGAGACAGTTGATTTGTGAATAAAATTTCAACCGCAAATTCGTTTTACAACCTGGGAAATTGAGCTATAAGCATGGATTAATTTATATTCATTATAAAAAGTAGGCGTGGTAATGATCCGATGATCGCCCATTTTCAATACCAATGAGTTTCTAAGGGTAAACAATATTCGTGAAAAATTTGATGAAAATATCTCTATTCGTTCTCCTGTAATCGAGTTTTATTTAATTAGTGGGCTGACCACGCCCATTTTTGGTAGTCTGTTTTGGTCACAGACAATGGACTTCTGGAAAAAATTTCAACCTCAAATTCTTTCTATAAGGTGAGGAATTGAGCTATAAGCATTGATTAATTTATATTCACTATAAAAAGTAGGCGTGGTAATGGTCCGATTTTGCCCATTTTCAATAGCGATGAGTTTCTAGTGATATACAATATTCGTGCCAAGTTTGATAAATATATCTCTATTCGTTCTCTTGTAATCGTGATTTCCACAGACAGACAGACAGACAGACAGACGGACATGGCTAAATCAACTCAGGAGGTCATGCTGATCAAGAATATATATACTTTTCTATACCTGTCACGCCTCCTTTAATGCGTTACAAACGGAAGCAGTAAGTGAATATACCCTATTCACTTCGTGTGTAGGGTATAAAAAGAGATTAAAAAAGCGAATTAAAGGCAGCAGAATTTTGATTTGGAGTTCCAACGATTGGGGGCATACCAATTGGTTGGACTCGAATTGCGATTGATAATGTTCGCTGTTTGCGGCTGTTGCTGCCGTGTTGTGGTTTGACACTAATGTTTTCCATCATTCTTGCTTCCAAAGAATGCTTCCTCTCCGCGAGAGGATGTTGTCAGCAGTTTCTTCGTCCCAAACCTTCGAATGAAAGAATAAAGCTCATGTTTTTCATTTCCATTATTTATCACTGATACTTTTGCACAACACAAATCAAATTATATTTGCTGGTTTTTTCTAAGCTCTGTTACTACGGTAACGAAAGCAAAAAACTAAAAATATACTTCTTCCAAATACAAAAATACACGCGAACACCACACAACATATGGCACCAACGATGAAAATGTACAAACCGAGAGAAGAATCTTCCCAGAAATGCGACTAATATAAAAATAAAAACATATTTGTGCAATTTTTATTCAAGTTTTATTTTCGCAATATATAGTTTACAGCAAAGAAAAGCAAAGAGCATTCTAAAGTTCAAAAAATCTATTTCTACGTAACATTTACAAGTTTCGGAAGGCGAGGTGAATTACAATGGATGGCCCTTTTAATACAAAATTAAGTCATATAAAATCAAGGAAATAGTGTAGAAGTTATGAATATGTACCAGTGTAGGAATTTATTTGTTGTCAGAACTAATCATTAATCCGTCTAACAGGAACTTCACTTGCGTTGCATTTGTAACTGCGATACACTCTTTTCGCTCTGCTTACTTCTTTTCGACTCCATCGCCTTTGGCGCCATTTTCGATTTCGGCCTTCTTGTCCGATGTATTCTCCTTGACATTTAGATGAGCAGGGCCAGTTTGCTGAATTTGTACGATGCGCTCATTAGACTTTTCCTCGATCTGGGGCTTTGGCACGCTAACGGTCAATACACCATCTGATGACAAAGTTGAGATCACCCTGTCAGCATCATAGCCCTTGGGCAAGTTGTAGCGTCGAACGAAATGACGGGTAATGAATCCGTGGTTATCTTCACGTTCCTCGTGTTTGCCTTCGACCACGACATGGTTGTCCACAACCTTGACAGACAACTCGTTTGGCTTGAATTGAGCTACATCCATGCATACCTGGAAGCCATCTTTGCCGACTGCCGATACAGGACCTTCACCTTTCTTCTCGACTCCGAGACGACTCCTCAAACACAGTGGCAGAGCAGAGTATCCAACCAGATGGGAAGATTTAGGCTCGGGTTGAAGCTTCTCCTGAAGGCGATGGATAACACTCGGATGCAAACCAAAACCGAAATCATTGCCATAGTATGACGGGTTGTAGCTTTCACGGTCCAATTCATCAATAAGATTCAAAATTAATGGAAGGCTCGACATTTTTCCTTATTTTTATATGTATATACACTTCTGAAACAAACGGTTCTATTTTTTCGGTTTTTTCTCTTGCCTCAATAACTCGCACAATCAACTTGATTGGATGAATGTTTGATTCAAACTGTTTGAAACTGGCTGGACGCCACTTTTTATACAAAAAGAGAGTCAGTAGAGAAAATGCCAGAAACTTCCAGAAAGAACTTTGTATAGAATTGTGTTATACACATTAAAGAGTACAAAACCACACACAACGAACATATAGAAGAAGAAGAAGAATATAGAAAACATTTCTTCAGCGCACTCGTATCAGGAAATATACTCAATTCAGCATGAGTACTGAGAGAATTATTAAGTAAATATAAATGCACGCATGTATTTATCACATGCCTGTTTGCCGGCAAATTTTATGTAAACAGAAACTGAGTTGGGCAAACGTTAAAATAAAATGAAATATACTAGAAAAATGTAGAAAAATCTACTGTTTCTATAAAAACTGGTTGATTATCTAATATTTTACAAAGGCAATATATCAGTATGTATTGCAATATATCAGTTCATATGTATGTATATATTTATAGTATATGGCTTTTCTGCAAATCGGAGGTTCTTTGAATTTTCGTTTTTTCGTTTTTATATATATACATATATAAAAGTACTTCTCTTGTATGAACGTACGTGTGGTATCATTGTAAGCATATATATTTATTTAAGTACTTCTCTTGTGGAGTCTATTCTTATCTAATCATATTCTATTCTAATCATAAAGTTGGAATATTTGGCAGAAAACATTTATAACATATAATATAAGTGGATATAAAGTTTTATTATAAACTCCCATGGATGGAACTGTGGTATATACGTTACGCGCAGAGAGCAAATTTATTCCGCGCTCTCGTATATACTCATACGCAATGCAGCAACACTAAAGAGCGGAATTATATATATTTATTTACCTCTATACGTGCTTGCCGGCAACTCGAAATAAGCAAAAAAAAAACATTTTTCTGTGGTATATAGATGCGCAGAGAGCACATTTATTCAGCGCTCTCGTATATACTCATTATACTCAATTCAGCATGAGTGATGCCCGGATTATTGAGTAAATTAAAATGAATACGTGTTTGCCGGCAGCTTGATGTAAACATATAATGAGATTAGACTGAGTTAGGGAAACGTAAGAATATACTAGAAAGAAGTAGAAAAATGTATTGTTTCTAGAAATGCAGAAGCGCCATTACCCCGTGGTTATGCTATCCCCGTGGTTATGCTATCGAGTTTTGCTTGGCAAGTAGGACTTTTTTTTGTTGTTTTGTGTGTAAAAGAGAGTTTTGTGTGTAAGCAATTCTCTCTTTTACACACAAAACAACAAAAAAAAAGTCCTACTTGCCAAGCAAAACTCGATAGCATAACCACGGCCCAAGCAAAACTCGATAGCATAACCACGGCCTTATGGCTGTCAAAAGAGAATCGAGGCAACCAACGAAAAACCATTTACCCTTTGGTTTATCTTCTCTTGATGTAACACTGGTTTATATAACTGCATGGTTTCTACAATGGAACATTTAAAATTAAAGCATTAAACACAATCAGAGCAACAGGATACAAGATACATTTTTGGCTGTCAAATTTACATGGGCTCTTATGGAGACCGAGAAAAAAGTTTGCTTTCCAGTTTGTTGCTCTGGTTTGCGTTCCATTTTGTATCTTGTCTCCGGGCTATTTCTAATTTTGACAGCAACAAAATCATTCTTGTTCTTCTTCGGTGTGTTTGTTTACATTCTGTCATGTAAAATTTGACAATTTGCATTGTGGGGGTGTCACACTAGGCATCTTAACGCCAGTTTATTTAAGTTAATATTTAACGAAATTTTTATTATTATTATTACAAGCAATTTATTTCTGAAATAAAAAATATACGGAATTCCTATTTAAAAAAAATTACTCAAAATATTTATCAATTACTAAAAGAAATGGAAAATCCTCTAAAAAAGGATGCTGGAGAAAATGTAAACATTTTTTTTAAGGCGGCCCCAAGTGGCCTAGTGTTACACCACCATTAAGAAATTGACATATGAAATTTCTGTTGCTGAGCAACAGTTGCCCAGCCATTATAATTAACGCCATGGAATTTCTTGTTGCCTGGAAATGTTGCTGTATCCTGTTGCTCCGATTGTGTTTAATGCTTAACGAAACTAGACAACCAAAAAAAGGGTACATTAACTCGAAATGAGTTCCAGACTGGATTTAGTTCATGTGTGCATCTTAAATCTTGGATTTAGTAGAGACCGATATACCGACATTAGACAGTTTAGCAAAGCCATGAACGAAGCCACAGAAACGATGATAATAACCCAAACTAATATTAAAAATCGCCAAATAAACCATTTTCGATTTATTATTATAATTATAAATATTTATTTCAATTATGTATAGTGTATCATGGTAAAAACAGTCTATATAAATCTAATCTTTGCAGTTCATCAATAAATCAGTTCATTATCTGCGATAAATTGTATAAAATAAAACATTTTTATTTCTCGTTAGCTTTAGAATCTTCTTGCTTCTCATCTTCTTTCTTCTCTTCTTCCTTCGGATTGTGTTTGACGTTTTGATGAGCTGGTCCTGTTTGCTGGATTTGAATAATACGTTCACCAGATTGGTTTTCAGTTCGTGGCTTAGGAACGCTGACTGTCAATACGCCATCCGATGAAAGGGTAGACACAAGTTTGTCCGGATCATAACCCTTGGGCAGGTTGTACCGGCGCACTAACTGACGTGAAATGAAGCCGTGTTCATCTTCACGTTCCTCGTGTTTGGCTTCGACTACCACCGACTGGCCCACAACTTTTACCGTCATCTCACTTGGTTTGAATTGAGATACGTCCATGCATACTTGGTAGCCATCCTTGCCAACTGGCGAAGCTGGGGCGAGATCCTCTTCCAAGCGACAAAGTTGCCGTAGTACTGAAGGCAGTAACGAGGAGTAGCAGCGACGACGCACTGGTTCACGGCCAAATGGCAACAAGTCGCAGTCGAAGTCATCGGCAAAGTCCAAAATTATTGGAAACGACGACATGATGATGGAGAGTATTGGATTCTTCTGTATTTTTAAGAAAATGGAAGTCCAAAGAATATTCTTCAATTAACGACGATGACAGATTACTGTATAGCAAAAAGTATCTGATCACTTTTCGATTGTAAGTTTATCGATATTATTTCTGAGAATATTTCTTCTGTACTGGCCACGGCGTTGTCTTTTCGGTGTATTTATTTGAAAATCGCCGGCATCGAGAAATTTCCATGTATACGGCTCTGAAGAGAGAGAGAGAGCGAGAGAGAGATATCGAGCATATCATTGGCTCCCTTCCAATCTCTTTAAATTTTATTTCCTTTTAAATTTCAGCACATTTTAATAATGAACTTTATTCACCTTATAATTTAATATAAAAACAAACATAAAACAAGAGGTTGCGCAATGTAGTAGATGACTATTTGACGCTAACCTAATGCAACATAAACAGTTTCAAAAAAATAAAGAGAGAGAGAGCGAGATAATCAAATTAAACTAGATTATTGTGGCGTTTAGTATAAACTTTATACTCTAAAAAGAGATCTTATTTATAGTTAGCTGTTTGGTATACACTAACATTGTTAGTCTAACAATTAGGTTAAAGCATAGAGAAAGAATAACTCTCTATGGTTAAAGATATTCTTTCTCTATGGTTAAAGATTGTTCTTCATATACGTACATATCTACATATATTATTTATTACTCACTCTCTGTTGTAAACAGAGAATAGCAGAGGTGAGAGCCAGAGAGTAAAAGGTTTCTGGAATAGTAGAGAATGTTCTTTAGAGAGCAAAAATAGTATCGACATGTACTGTACAAAACAATCCGGTGGACCTCTGGCTTATAATATATATATCTATAATAATATACATATGTATCTATATTATTTATTACTCAATGTGAGCTCTCTGTTGTAAACAGAGAATAGCAAAGGTGAGAGCAAGAGAGTAAAGGGTTTCTGGAATAGTAGGGAATGTTCTTTAAAGAGAGAAAATTGAGAATCGAAATGTACTGTACAAAAACAATCCGGTGGAACTCTGGCTTATAATATATATGTATATCTATAATAATAATATACATATCTATATTATTTATTACTCATTGTGAGCTCTCTGTTGTAAACAAAGAATAGGAGAGGTGAGAGCAAGAGAGTAAAAGGTTTCTGGAATAGTAGAGAATGTTCTTTAAAGAGAGCAAAAATAGTATCGACATGTACTGTACAAAACAATCCGGTGGAACTGTGGCTGTCCCAACTTAATATAAATACCTCTCAGTAGCTGCACTCAGTTCACTTACATTACAATCACCAGCGTCGAAACATCGAACACGGGGCAGTGCATTTGAAATACCAACAATTACGGTATAAATAATAGTATTGGGAAAAATGCGTTCACTGAGACAAATGATACACTTGATGGATGACTTGGAGCGTCTGTTCATGTCGCCCACTTTTGCGAGGCAATCCTTGCTTCCCTATGAGACGCCCACTTGGAACAATAATCTGGACAGATTGGAAAGGTACGCAAAGCCAGCTAAAGATGACTTCAAGCTCAGCATTGATGTGAAGCAATTTAAGCCGGAGGAGTTGAAAGTGAAAGTTGTGGACGACTGTGTTGTGGTCGAGGGCAAACAGGAGAGTCTCGGTGATGACAAAAAGTATTGTTCACATCAGTTTGTGCGGCGCTACGCTCTACCAAAAGACTGTGACGTGGGAAAAGTGATGTCCACCCTGACGCCCGATGGCGTCCTCACTGTAAGCGTGTCCAAACCACAATTGATTGAAAACCATATCGAGATCAAACAACTGGACAGCAAACCGCAGGAGTCACTGAAGTCGGACGCAACAACCAACGATGGCGGTAGCAGCAAAGAACATTAAGAAGATGCTTCGGAAAGGTGTTCCTTCTTCGCTTCAAGGAAGACGTGATTACTTTCCAAGTTCAACTATGCACATAGTTTATATGGATTGATTTTGTTAGTTATTGTATATAATTTGTAGCTTGGAGAACGTTTAAGGAAATACTTCTTGATAAATAATAAACATAAATATGCATAAAAAACGAACTTATTTTTATTTATGTAGCTCTGATTAAATTCTAGATGTGGACCGAGTGTTTTAACTGTGGTTGTTTACGCCAAACGCCGCTCGCCTCAGGTGCCGCTCCTGACCTCGGCATGTCAGCGATCGCTCACACCGCTGACATGTAGCCGATCAGGAGAGGCGACCTGAAAGCTCGACTGCGAGCTTTTCCCCACGGGTTCAGCTGCTGAAGGAGCGAACCACCGACACTTCTTTCGGCCCCTTACGACATCAACCAGCGAACAAGAAGGACGTGTCCAGCCGAAGCAGCTCACAACACATAAAAACGTCGTACAACACAACACCTAGATTCAATATTCACATTTCACAATAAACACAACACACATTTTGTACACCTCATATTACAATAAAACAATCAAACCACAAACAACAAAACAGTGCCTTTCAAGAGAAACATTGGTCCTAAGCGAGCCGGATCGCGCTCCAGTCATCAAAAAAAAGGAAAGGTATTGCTTTTGATTCAATTATATTGATTTTATTGTTTCAATTGTGTTTGATAATTGTGCATATGAATATAAAAAAGTGAATATTTTCCGTATATAATTATATATATATATAATATATACGTCACATATACGCAGGACTGTACACCCGAATTTCGAAAACTCGGTGTAACGGTACCCTCAAGCAGAAAATCCATCACGTGGATTACCATATTTGTGGCTCATACACAAATCATTAGTGCGCTCTAAACCGGTTTGGGCAGCCGCACTCTCAAAAATATTCGAAATTTGCTTTGTGTATTGTTCGCTCTCGCTGTCGCGCTCTAGCGAAAAATTGAAAAAAAAACTCTGCTTACTTGTGTGCGTCAACTCATTTGTGCAGCCACGATCTAAGCAAATAAACGTAGGTTTTGTTTTTTCGCTCTCGGTGCCGCGCTCTTTAGACATTGCGATTCAAAAACTTTGCTTGCGTGCTCCAACTCATTTGTGCAGCCACGCTATTAGCAAACAAACGTGGGTTTGGGGTTTTTGCTATCGGTCTCAGTGTCGCGCTCTTTGGATACATCGAAAAAACGGCTTACTCGTGCGCTCTAGTTACTCTGACGGCCACGCTTTAAGCAAAGATACGTCGGCTTTGTGTTTTTTCGCTCTCAGTGCCGCGATCTCCAGACATTGTGATTTAAAAACATTGCTTGCGTGCTCCAACTACGTTGCGCAGCCACGCTCTAAGCAAACAAACGTAGGTTTGTGTTTTTTTTCCTCTCGCTCTGCGTCGCGCTCTTTCGATCAGCAGAAAAAACTATGCTTATGTGCTCCAACTCATTTGTGCAGCTACGACCATAAGCACATAAAAACGTCGGTTTTGTGTTTTTTCGCTCTCTTTGTCGCGCTCCTTTTTGATCGTCTAAAACAACTGTGCTTGGGTGCTCCAATTTGTACAGCCATCCTAAGCATACAATCAAAAAACTACCACCTTTTGCTGTATAACTTTGTAATGTGTTTACTTCGATCATCGATTCATACGCTCATTCTTTAAGCGCTCTCATCGGAGATGGGTGTATGAAGTCTAAACTGTGCAGACCCCACAGAGAGCTCTCATCCTGTACGTGCTCTCATCTCTTGTCGCACAGTGGGCAAGAAACAGAAGTTTTATGTTAAATATTAAACATAAATAAAAATAAAGCTTTTTTCATTTTATACAATAAAGAGTTTAGCTCCTGCTTTTTAGAATTCATTCGACTTTTGACAATGTCCACACTCGATACTTTCATACGTCTCGCCGACGCTCTCGTCGAGTTCGAAGTTGATTTTCAGGCAACGCCCGCTCGGGAACACACAATTCATACTCTCGACATCCAAAGAGACGAACTCAAGTCTCAATGGATGTCGATCAAATGCACGTATGAGAGCATCTTATCGAGGATGACATCAACAAGCGATGAGGCAAGCAACTTGGAAACCTTAAAGGAGAAACGGCGCCATTGTTATGCCGTCTATCTACGATGCTCCGACGCAATCATCGCAATGATAGAGGCTCTGGCAACACCATCTGCATTCCCAGGAGCTTCTTTATCCACGACTGAGGTGCCGCCCTCTGGCTATAATATTAGCTTGCCGCCTTGTGACACCGACGTGTTTCGTGGCGATTACCTCTCGTGGCCCTCATTCCGAGATATGTTCACGGCCCTGTATATCCAGAACACACGGATCTCGCAGGTGGAAAAACTATTCTACCTCAGCCATAAAACAGAAGGAGAAGCGAAGGAGATCGTCCAAGCATCTCCTCTAACAAATGAAGGTTTCGTCCAGGCGTGGCAAAATCTTTCGGATAGGTACGAAAACAAACGCGTTCTCGTTAACACGCTTTTAAAAAGCCTACTTAGTCTTGCCGCGATAACAACGGAAACCGGAAGCGAAATAAAAAACCTACAGCGCGAAATCAATAATATTCTCGCCGCTTTGGCGCTCCAAGGTATCGATACCTCCCAATGGGACGCCATCATTGTTTTTTTGTGTTCTAGTCGTCTTCCAGATGCCACCCTATTGCTGTGGGAACAGTCCATTCAGAATAAACTTGAAATTCCCACATGGACAAACTTAGACGCGTTTCTAACTCATCGTTTTCAAACACTCGAAACTGTGCAAGACATAAAAAGCACATCTACCACGAAAGTTATGCAGCCGTCACCTCCGTTGCAACCTGTTACAACTTCAAAGCGCGTTAACGCATTCCAGTTGAATGTAGCCCTTTCTAATTGTCCTCTATGTTCACGTCGTCACAATTTGAGATTATGTCCTAAATTTTCAAAATTGACATGCCTCAAGCGACTAACAGTCGTAAGAAAACACCACTTGTGCATTAATTGCCTGGCCAAGTCACACGCCGTGCATGACTGTCCCAGCAATTTCAACTGCACTGTATGTAACGTAAGGCATCATACGCTTCTGCATCGTGACGAGGTTCAGAGACAAGCCTCTTCAGATTCTGAATCACGCTCGCCAGTTACATACACCAGTCAAGAGTGGAGGTACGAAAATGCACCTGACGTACAAAATTCTGCCCCACCTAGCTCTCCAACGAGAGCCGCTGCGATTTCGTCGCCAAAGCTCCCCCATCGCTCCGCGAACTCTGATTCCTCTCCGAGGCCCTCAACACTTGATTCCTCTCCGAGGTCATCAACACTAGATTCCTCTTCGAGGACCGCAGCATTTGATCCCTCTCCGAGGCCTTCAACATCAGCTCAACAAAATCTACGGATAAACATACAGTCCACTCAGCTAAATCAGTCGGAAACTCATCAGGTATGCTTCGCGGCCGAGCCAAAACAGGTACTGTTAGGTACTGCTATGGCCACAATATGTCACGACGATACTTTCTACACCGCTCGTGCTCTGATCGATCCAGGATCAGAGGTCTCGTTCATTTCTGAACGCACGCAAAAGATCTTAAAACTACCGATGCAGCCTGTAAGTGCATTGATTTCCGGTCTGAACGAAACGCTATCTGCGAAAGTTTCAAAGTCATGTAACTTTTTTCTTAAATCGCCTCGCGATCCAAACTTTCAAATCCAGGTAACAGCCCTAGTGCTTTCCCAAATCACGGGAAAACTACCGGCGCATTCATTAGATAGTGCGCTGCTCCGCAGCCTTCCTAGAAACATCGAGCTCGCAGACGTGAATATCGCCAAGAGTCAGCAGATTGATGTCCTCATTGGAGCTGACCTCTATCCTGCAATTCTGCTTGACGGTATCCGCCGTGGCGTTCTGGGTTCACTAATAGCACAACAAACTGTGTTTGGGTGGATCATCAGCGGACCAGTTCGAATGCTAACTTCCGATAGCCCCTATCAAAAAGTAGCCTTCTTTACCAAAGTCACTATCCAACAAAAATTCGACCATTTTTGGGAGGGGGAGGAACTTCCCAAAACTCGCTTGCTATCCCCCTCAGGAAAGTTTTGCGAAGAAAGTTTGTGCCGTTTTTCTGACATTACTCGTCATCGACGAAACTCGCCACATACCACGCTGCACGTCTCAACGACAGAGACTCAAGAAACCAAAAGTCATCTTAAGATATGCCAGACATATTCCGCCGATTATGCGCCGCTGGAAACCAGCCGAAAATCGCGTTTGAAAAGTCGTTCGCATTCGCACAACCATGAGGACAAGACGCTGCGTCTTGGCGGGCGGACGTCCTCATGCCCTAGTTTGCAGTATGACGCCCCAGCTGAGCCCGAGAACTTTGACAAGCCGCTCTCCTTATACAATCGATGGAGACGAGTCCAAGTCCTAGTCCAGCATGTCTGTCACCGTAAGAAATCGAAGAATTTTCGAGCTCATCGCGCTAAGTGGAAAATGTCACAACCTGACCTACAATTCAATGATCTTGTGGCCATTAGAGAAGAATACATTCCATACACTTCTTGGTGGTTTGGCCGCATCGATAAAACATACCAAGGAAAGGATCAACGAGTTCGTGCCGCTAACGTTCGAACAGAGAAAAGCCGTGTTACACGCCCTGTCACCAAACTAGTATCCCTGACATGTTTATATCGAACGATCACTAATATTTTCTTTCTCCACAGAAAAATTATGAGGTTCACTCTTCCAGAGTACGCATGTTTCCGGCGAGGCCAGAGGCTGGCACCGCCAGCCGTCAACAGAAGAAATTCTCCTCCACAGCGTACAGCGCCACAACTACCGCTGATCCTACAGGATCTCCAAGAATTTAAGCGTCGGAAAGTCAACGTGTCCAGGGACCTAACATCAGATGAAGCATCACCGCCTATGCCACGACACTTACGCCTGAATAGTAGCAAATTGCAGTCATCGCTAATATTCGCTACGCCTATGTGTCAGGCTGACCGGGCACGACTTTGCCCCATTGGTGCTAGGAGCTATCCCAAGTTGAACTACTATCCACGCCGCTCACTGATGCTACGCGACTTCGACATTACGCAGCTCCCGGCTGCAGCTTCTCAACGAGAAGCCTTTACAATAAGGGCTTCCAGCCCACGACGCTTGCTCATCAGCGTCAACGACCACTTCACTCACCATCGCCGACGTGGCACGAGCTCGAGTCTCGCTTACCGCCACCAACTGCGCTTCCACGTAGCAACGATATGCCATTGGCCACAGCGATGCAATGCAGCGGAATATCACCAACATACAACGACGACTTCCAGTTGTCGTACAGTGGTCAAACCACCCAAGCTTCGGCGTGAATTACTACCACCAATTCCTCAAGATACTTCAGCAAGCTCGACTCGACGCTTGCCGTCGCCCACTGCAGCTCAAAGTTGCTGGTCGTCGCCCAAACCAACGTCACGCGACGGTTTTCCCCACACCATCACGTCGACCACCTACGCCGGCGATCTGCTGCAATTTCTTGGCACGGTGAAATCGCTGCCACAGCACTCACCACTGTCTCTGGGGTAGAGGAGCACACCACGCTGTCCTCCACCGCCACTGGACAACCATATTTCGTGCCGTGTCCCGACGTTCTCGTTCGCTTCGCTCCAGGGTTCCGTGGGTTAAGTTTTGCAGTCCTGCAAGGCGGGCGGAATGTTTACGCCAAACGCCGCTCGCCTCAGGTGCCGCTCCTGACCTCGGCACGTACTCTTCCAGAGTACGCATGTTTCCGGCGAGGCCAGAGGCTGGCACCGCCAGCCGTCAACAGAAGAAATTCTCCTCCACAGCGTACAGCGCCACAACTACCGCTGATCCTACAGGATCTCCAAGAATTTAAGCGTCGGAAAGTCAACGTGTCCAGGGACCTAACATCAGATGAAGCATCACCGCCTATGCCACGACACTTACGCCTGAATAGTAGCAAATTGCAGTCATCGCTAATATTCGCTACGCCTATGTGTCAGGCTGACCGGGCACGACTTTGCCCCATTGGTGCTAGGAGCTATCCCAAGTTGAACTACTATCCACGCCGCTCACTGATGCTACGCGACTTCGACATTACGCAGCTCCCGGCTGCAGCTTCTCAACGAGAAGCCTTTACAATAAGGGCTTCCAGCCCACGACGCTTGCTCATCAGCGTCAACGACCACTTCACTCACCATTGCCGACGTGCCACGAGCTCGAGTCTCGCTTACCGCCACCAACTGCGCTTCCACGTAGCAACGATATGCCATTGGCCACAGCGATGCAATGCAGCGGAATATCACCAACATACAACGACGACTTCCAGTTGTCGTACAGTGGTCAAACCACCCAAGCTTCGGCGTGAATTACTACCACCAATTCCTCAAGATACTTCAGCAAGCTCGACTCGACGCTTGCCGTCGCCCACTGCAGCTCAAAGTTGCTGGTCGTCGCCCAAACCAACGTCACGCGACGGTTTTCCCCACACCATCACGTCGACCACCTACGCCGGCGATCTGCTGCAATTTCTTGGCACGGTGAAATCGCTGCCACAGCACTCACCACTGTCTCTGGGGTAGAGGAGCACACCACGCTGTCCTCCACCGCCACTGGACAACCATATTTCGTGCCGTGTCCCGACGTTCTCGTTCGCTTCGCTCCAGGGTTCCGTGGGTTAAGTTTTGCAGTCCTGCAAGGCGGGCGGAATGTTTACGCCAAACGCCGCTCGCCTCAGGTGCCGCTCCTGACCTCGGCATGTCAGCGATCGCTCACACCGCTGACATGTAGCCGATCAGGAGAGGCGACCTGAAAGCTCGACTGCGAGCTTTTCCCCACGGGTTCAGCTGCTGAAGGAGCGAACCACCGACACTTCTTTCGGCCCCTTACGACATCAACCAGCGAACAAGAAGGACGTGTCCAGCCGAAGCAGCTCACAACACATAAAAACGTCGTACAACACAACACCTAGATTCAATATTCACATTTCACAATAAACACAACACACATTTTGTACACCTCATATTACAATAAAACAATCAAACCACAAACAACAAAACAGTGCCTTTCAAGAGAAACAGTGGTAATGCTTCTAGTTTAGGAATAATTGTGTGCCTTAGTTTCTGGTGTGACTTCGGGAAAGTTAACTCAATTTGGAGTTGTCCTTTTCTGCCAAAACAAATACAGAAATTTGTATTTGTTGTGAATTATGAAAAGAAATGTTGTGAAATTGGTTCTGGAATCGGTTTTTATAGTTTGGACACAGTCTACCTATTTTCACATCAAATTTCAACTGCATACAAATTTTATTACTTTTAAATTTATTCAAACATCTAAATAAATTAAATGATAGACAAATCAAAGAAAGAAAATAAAACATTTCCTCAGAGTGAAATAGAAATTCAAAATGAAAAAAGATATATTCCCTAATTTTAGATTGTGAATGTATTGTATTGTATTTGCACTGGTTGCAACCAAACGTCCACAGTATTTTTAACTAACTATGAAGTTCGTAATTCTAAAAATAAACTTATTGATTTATACGAAATAAGAGTCATCAAAATACAGTCAACGAAAAATCTTTTAAGAGGGGAGAAAAAACTTATGTATATGTATTTAATTTCCATATCTCAATTTTAATTATTTTTCAGAAAATTGTTTTTGTAGAAAATACAAGTAATGAAAGTACTTGTAAATGCAATCAATTGTATATGTATGGATGTAGTTCAACTTCATTCTATGTGTATTTCGAACAAATAAATGACAATTAGTAGTTTGTAGACAAATTTAATTAGAATTCAAAGTCAGCTCCTCATCCGAGTTGGCAGCCTTCTGAATTGTTTGCGAAAATTAGCAAAGAACTTAATGCTGCCAAAAAACATTTTTGTTCCTTTTCCTTGTGGTTTTGTAGATATCAAAAAGTAAAAAAAACTATAAAAGACGTTGTGGTCTAGCGGATATTTCTTATAAGTATCGAAAGCTCTCCGCGTTGTTGTCAAAGCCTTTAATTGTTCTGCATCGGAAGTATCTTAAATATCTTATAAGATCCACACACATATTTTAAATATTGACACTTGTGCCGTAAACTTGCGCACCTCCGGTAGGCGGTCAAATGCGGAACTTCGACGACGACACAAACATTCACCACCTTCACAGTGGTGAATTCGTTCGTTCATGGTGACGAGCATGGAGCTGACGGTACATGCGATTGGGAAAAGTATCGTGACCGTAAAACGTTGGACCGTGATCCAAACTCAATACAAATGGAATCTCAGACATATTCCAAAATCCGGAATAACTTATAACCGAAGAAATTGCCTTGATGCTTTGCGAGTTCTTCCCTAAATGCCTTGTAGATACCAGCTGCAGGACTTTTTATTTGCACCTGCATTCGTTGCAAAATCTGGTTGAACACATGGAATAAGGTCAAAAACATGTACCACGCGAAAAGCTTGAAATGTGGAGCTTTCAAGGGGCGATGTTTAACATAAATGAAGTAAATGCCGATTCGTGAAACATTTTTGTATTTAGAGGAGAGTTTTTCACAGCCATGACCACGCTCAACAAAATGGCAGTCGTGCAATAAGCACCACGATAAAACTTAAAAAATATATTATATAATAGTACATTGGCTTTCAATAAATCATTACTAATCTCGAGTTAAAAATTTCAATAATTTGTGAAATAGAAAAATAGAGATTAAAGCCTTTATTCCTTACTTTTTAATTTATAAATTAAATTTTTGTGATTCCTAATTAAAGAAAGTTTGTGTATAAAATAAGTATGTGTAAATTGATTAGGAAATTCAATAAAATTATTAAAATATAATCTTGATCTATAACGTTGTGGTTGTGGAACATATTTCAAAATTAAAGTTTTTGATGGAAATAAAATCCGAAAAAGAGGTAAAAATTCGGAGGCCGGTAATTTACCATCAACACATTTGATGGTTGATGTAAATGCTATTATTAATGATATAAAATGTTACTTTGGCTTTCATCTGTTAAGTGAATCGCTAAATTGTGCATGGCGGTTATGCGACAACTGTCGTCTTTGCCCAACTGAAAGAGGGCACTTCATACCTATTAACAGAGTAAACCGCTGCCTCCAAAACTCTAAAAACTACGATTCTCCAAAGTAATGCGAGTTTGAATGTGGGCTATGTTGTATTACCTTAAAAAGGGTAAGACAAAGTGGAGCATCGTATCAAAATAACAAGACATCCAAGGAGGAAAGAAAGTACAAGGAAAAATGAAGGGGCTATACTAGAGTTCGTGAATGTTTCTTAGGAGACGACAGCACGTACGCCAGAGCCATCATGTGTGGAATCTTGAGAGGCTAGTGTTGCTCAGAAGCAAGACGAAGCTGAAGTAGTATAAGTACCCGAACCTGATGACTTGCTAGGAACTGTAATTGATAATACAAACTTGTCAGCTTCACGTGCTTCCCATGCGATTGTTGAAATTGCGACACCAGAAGAAACTGTAACCACCACAACTACGTCAGACTTTTTCGGAAACGATATTGGTAAATGGCCTGGAAATAGAAATTCAAACATGCGATTGCTATTATTACGGAGAGGTCCCGAAGTTGTCCAGCATATTAATATAAATATTTACTTACATAGACTTCGGTGAAGAGCCGACAGTACCACGTACAGTCTATATTAAAGCGAAAGTATTGTCAAGAACGCAACTAACCGTATAATGGTTTCGGCGAACATTAACAAATTTGAAATAATTCGCCATTTATAATGTGACATAATATTTTACATTTGTATTCAGTTATTAAAATATTACTTCTGCTCAATTACTTCTTCATACTACTTTTCAAGTTTGAGTGGTCAAGACCCTAATGTTTTTTCGTTACGAGAGTGACGGCATTATAACGTCAAAACCAGTTGTCGAAAAATAATTCGAAATGTTGAAAAATAATAAAAAATAAGTGCAGAATCGCAATACAGCAGCGGCAGTAAAATTAATTCTATCCCCTTTCTCCCCCCCCATATAACGAACATTGTCCTTCAAAACTGTAAAATTGTTATTGCCTTCTGTATAAAGTTTTCAAGTTTACGCTCTCAGCTTTCAGAGTTCAGTTCATCCAGAGAGGATGAACTGCTGCGA
Source organism: Myopa testacea (assembly GCA_949629155.1). Taxonomy (NCBI): domain Eukaryota; kingdom Metazoa; phylum Arthropoda; class Insecta; order Diptera; family Conopidae; genus Myopa; species Myopa testacea. The sequence continues at coordinate 37,336,422 of OX451348.1, read as the reverse complement.
AGAAAAACAAAATTATTGTTGTCGACAAGGATAAACTTCTCTAAACAGTATGAAACGTCAACTTGTATTTGTAAAAAATGCCATTTGGTTCTTCTATTTGTAATCACAATACCAAAGAAAAGTATGAGAGAGCAGAAATGGTTCATCGAGGACAAACAATTTTCGTATTGTATCCTACTTGCCAAGCACGGACGATAGAGTTACCACCGCCTCAAAGCCTGATGGCTTTTTTTAATTTGAAAAAATTAAGCATCACTTCAAAAATAAATGCCACGAAAAACATCCAAAAATACTCGCCAACACCATACAACATATAACACCATCGATAAAAACGTATTATACAAATCGAGAGATGCTTCTTCCCAGATCTCCACAACAAATGCCAATACTAAAAAATGAAAAACAAATTTGTGCGGTTTTCCAAAGTTTTATTTTTCGCCATATATATTTCACAAAAAACTAAAAATTTATTTCTAGATAACATTCACAAGTTTCTGAGGGCTTGATGAATTACAGTGGATGGAATAAATGCCCTTTTAATATAAAATTAGGAAATTATTATAAAAACAAGAAAATAGTATAGAAATTATATTAAGTTATATTATTCAGTAATATTATTAAGTTATTATTTTTATTCAGTTAATTATTAATATTAAGCCATGGTATGTAGAAGTTATAGATTATAAATGTAGTAAATGCCCTTTTACTACAAAATCATGGAAATAATGCAGATTATTTTGCATATTATATTATATTACGAATATGTAACCACGGAAATAATGTTAAAATTATGAATAAGAATTCATGATGTAGAAATTATGAATAAATAGTAGTTAATGCCCTTGTGATATGAAACCATGGGAATCATGCAGATTATTTTGCATATTATATCATATTACGAATATGTAATAATGTTAAAATTATGAATATGAATTCATGAGATGTAGAAATTATGGATAAATAGTAGTTAATGCCCTTGTAATATGAAACCATGGAAATAATGCAGATTATTTTGCATATTATATCATATTACGAATATGTAATAATGTTAAAGTTATGAATTTGAATTCATTAGATGTAGAAATTATGGATAAATAGTAGTTAATGCCCTTGTAATATGAAACCATGGGAATCATGCAGATTATTTTGCATATTATATCATATTACGAATATGAAATAATGTTAAAATTATGAATATGAATTCATGAGATGTAGAAATTGTAATATGAAACCATGGAAATAATGCAGATTATTTTGCATATTATATCATATTACGAATATGTAACAATGTTAAAGTTATGAATTTGAATTCATTAGATGTAGAAATTATGGATAAATAGTAGTTAATGCCCTTGTAATATGAAACCATGTAGAAATTATGGATAAATAGTAGTTAATGCCCTTGTAATATGAAACCATGTAGAAATTATGGATAAATAGTAGTTAAAGCCCTTGTAATATGAAACCATGGAAATAATGCAGATTATTTTGCATATTATATCATATTAAGAATATGTAATAATGTTAAAATTATGAATTTGAATTCATTAGATGTAGAAATTATAGATAAATAGTAGTTAATGCCCTTGTAATATGAAACCATGGGAATCATGCAGATTATTTTGCATATTATATCATATTACGAATATGTAATAATGTTAAAATTATGAATATGAATTCATGAGATGTAGAAATTATGGATAAATAGTAGTTAATGCCCTTGTAATATGAAACCATGGAAATAATGCAGATTATTTTGCATATTATATCATATTACGAATATGTAATAATGTTAAAGTTATGAATTTGAATTCATTAGATGTAGAAATTATGGATAAATAGTAGTTAATGCCCTTGTAATATGAAACCATGTAGAAATTATGGATAAGTAGTAGTAAATGCCCTTGTAATATGAAACCATGGGAATCATGCAGATTATTTTGCATATTATATCATATTACGAATATGAAATAATGTTAAAATTATAATTCTGAATTCATGAGATGTAGAAATTATGGATAAGTAGTAGTAAATGCCCTTGTAATATGAAACCATGGAAATAATGCAGATTATTTTGCATATTATATCATATTATGAATATGAAATAATGTTAAAATTATGAATAAGAATTCATGAGATGTAGAAATTATGGATAAATAGTAGTTAATGCCCTTGTAATATGAAACCATGGAAATAATGCAGATTATTTTGCATATTATATCATATTACGAATATGAAATAATGTTAAAATTATAATTCTGAATTCATGAGATGTAGAAATTATGGATAAGTAGTAGTAAATGCCCTTGTAATATGAAACCATGGAAATAATGCAGATTATTTTGCATATTATCTCATATTACGAATAATGATAAAATTATCAATATGTAATCATGGAAATAATGTTAAAATTATCAATATGTAATCATGGAAATAATGTTAAAATTATAAATATGTATTCACGGAAATAATATTAAAATTATCAATATGTTATCATGGAAATAATATTAAAATTATCAATATGTAATCATGGAAATAATGTTAAAATTATCAATATGTAATCATGGAAATAATCCTTAAATTATGTATGAATGTAGGAACTTATTTTTTGTGAGAAATAATCATAAAACAGGAACTTCACTTGCATTGCATTTCTATCTGCGATACGCAAGTGTCCACTCTATTCTCGCTCTGCTTACTTCTTTAGACTCCATCGCCTTTGGCGCCATTTTCGATTTCGCCCTTCTTGTCCGATGTATTCTCCTTGACATTTAGATGAGCAGGGCCAGTTTGCTGAATATGTACGATGCGCTCATTAGACTTTTCCTCGATCTGGGGCTTTGGGACGCTAACGGTCAATACACCATCTGATGACAAAGTTGAGATCACCCTGTCAGCATCATAGCCCTTGGGCAAGTTGTAGCGCCGGACGAAATGACGGGCAACGAATCCGTGGTTATCTTCGCGTTCCTCGTGCTTGCCTTCGACCACGACATGGTTGTCCACAACCTTGACAGACAACTCGTTGGGCTTGAATTCAGATACATGCATGCATACCTGGAAGCCATCTTTGCCGACTGCCGATACTGGACCTTCATCTTTCTTCTCGACTCCACGATTCCGCAAACACAGTGGCAGAGCAGAGTATCCAACTAGATTGCAAGATTTAGCCTTCGGTTGAAGCTTCTCCTGGAGGCGATGGATAGCACTCGGGTGCAAACCAAAACCAAAGTCATTGCCATAGTATGACGGGTTGTGGCTTTCACGGTCCATTTCATCGATAAGATGCAAAATTAATGGAAGGCTCGACATGTTCCTTGATTTTATATGGATTTTACTTTTATATGAACTTTTACACTTCGAAGGTTCAAACGATTCCAATTTTTCTGTTTTTTTCCTTGCCTTAAAGGCTCATGGATTTTATTTTGATATGTTTTTTTTTATATATATTTAAACATTGAATTCTCAAATGATTCCAATTTTTCCTTGCATGAACGCTCCATGGTTTTATTTTTAAATATTACACTTCCAAGCCTCAAACGATTTTAATTTTTCCGTGTTTTTTCCTTGCTACAATGACTTGCAGCAACAACCAGATTTCAACGAATGGTTGAAACTGAATATCGCATCACGTTTTATACGAGAAAAGAGAAGAACATGCCAGAAAGTTCTAGAAGGATTTTTTATATAAGTGAAGTATATAGAAGAGCAAACATTTGTTCAGCGCTCTCGTTTCAAACAATATAAATACTTAATTCAGCAAGAGCAAGGGGGGAATTATTGAGTAAATATAAATGTATATAAGGATTTACCTCAATACATGTTTGCCGGCAACAGAAATTTGCAGAAAATTAGAGACTCCTTTGGTAAAACGTGAAAATAATTATTAATATATCTAGATATTTATATATATATAATTATATACATATATAAAAAATGTTGTCATGTTTATCAAAATGGCGACCTACCGTCTTTTTATTCGTATATATATATGCATAGCTTTGTATATTATGTACGGAAATATAAAGAAAATATGTATAAACATTGAGTAGGTCAGTAAAGCAGAAAACACATTTACAATTTTTCCATTTCTTCTATTGAGTTTATGGAAGGTGTCATGAGGGCGGGCACAAGAAGCGTCATTGTGACTGTCCAAATCATAAGAGAATCGAGCCAATCAACCAACGAAAAACCCTTAATTTGCGTTATCTTCTCACGTTGTACCACAGGTACATGTTGCACAAGATGGACGACGTACTGGTACGTCCAGGGAACAAAATTGATAGTTGCAAAATTTCTAGGAGATGCGCCTTCTATATACATACATATTGTATATTTCGATACAAGTTTACGCATGTACATATCAAGCCAGCTTATCTGGTCTTTTGCACTATTTCCCACCCTTCATACAACTATTTTATGATTGAAATGTCTTTAAAAATGTCTAATAACAAATATACAACAGTACATAATAGAACAAATAAACAACAAAAATAACATACGTGCAAAAAGTACAGGGACGACAAAAAGTGTATATACGCAATTTTGTTTGGAAGCTTTTTTGTTTTATTTTTATTTTTCGTGATTATCGCGAGCAGCTGTTTGCGTTTTTTGTATTTAGTTTTTTTTTGTTTTTGTTTGGTACACTCTGCCGGCCGGCATAAAGGCCATCACCCTGATCCAAACAATTTAAAACACAAACCACAACACATACGATATAAATACCTACATTTGTATATATGATTTGTTGGAGGCCGGTTTTTTGCCGTTCGATTTTGAGCACAGAACTGAGAGTAGATATATATCGTATATTTAAGCATAGAGAAAGAATAACAAGAGGGCGAATCTTGAACAAAAATATTTTCCATGGTCGATCCAGTACTGGATCGAGTTTTCACTCATTTCTGAGTGTTTCGCGCTCTTCTCTTTTGCTATTGCCAATGCTCATGTGTTTCCATTGCTGCTCTGAGCATTTGTTTCGTATCCACTACTGGATCGTTCATACATTACTCAATGCTTCGCTCTCTTGGCTTTGTTTACCATCGTTTGTGTTATTCGCTTCTCATTGCCATTGCTTTGTTTTTGTATAAATACAAATCGGGTTCCCTTGTATTCCTTCATAAATGATTATGCGTAAGAAGAGTTGAGCGATGGAGTCTTGTATGTCAAAGGAGATGAGAATGAATCGGTTGATCGATTTCTTCTTGAAAGCAGGGGTTGAGGGAACAAGGGAATTTGACTTCTTTTTGGTTCCTTTACAATAAAAAAACAGGTGCTTACGTCTATCGGTCTATCAAGTTTGGATTTTTTTCCGGCTATTATTTTTCGTTTATTAAAGGAATTTTGTTTTTTTGTAACATAAACTGTTTAGTATTTTAAAATAGGTTTATTATTAAATTAGGTTATTGTTAATTGTTATTTTATATGTATAAAATTATAATATAATTGTTGTACCAATATTTCGTTTTATTGACAGCCCATAGGCAATGCTTCCTTAATAGAACTAAAATCATAAATATTAAAAAGTTTAGTCCTTAATTTAATTTTAATAATAGTTTTGGACACTACAATAACTACAGGAAAATACATAGACAGCAGCACTACAGTTGTTAGTACAAAATAACAAATAAAAGTCGATCTTCCGATTCCTTCATACTCATAAAAAATGTGTTCGAAAATTTAATAAGGTATTAAATCCGAATATATGCCGACTAAGTATTCTTGTTCTTAAATCTTCTGCCTATACGAATTCTTCAAGAGCACGCTATGCTCGGAACGTAGATCGTGCCAGCGCTTTACATAGCTTGGACATCGAATAAGAAGCAGAACAAAGCTACGAAAGCAAAAATTCTTTCAAAAATCATAAAATGCAAAATTTGAAACGATTCCAGACGGACGGACGGCTGCACATGGTTTGTTATTGTAAGAGAAGCAAAAGAAGATGAATCGCACCGTTCTCCTCATCGCCCGCTGTACACCAGAAATTGATCGATTCTTTCTTTCGCACTTTACTTGGCATACGAGTGGTGGATCGATCTCTTCTTACGCATATTCGCTTACATTGTTAGTGCAAAATAACAGAAGCAAAGTCGATCATCCGCTCCGAGAAAAAAATTACACACTGATTCACAAAGTCATCATGCATATGTAGATCCGAATAATGAGAGAAAGACACAAAGCAAAAATTGAGAAACTGAAATTGCTTGCTCTCTGCGTGTTGATTCATTTCGCACTCATTGCGCTTCTTCGTTTCCCTTGCGGACCGACCGCTTCCATGTCGCCGTTGAGTACATTTGGCTGATTCGGCCTCTTGTTATTCTTTCTCTATGATTTAAGTATGCATAAAATAAATTTATGCAAGAATAATTTATATGTATATACAAGAATACCGCAGCTCCGTTTTTTAATAAACTGTTGAGTGCTGTACTTAGAGAGTGCTAAATCCTTCTTAGGCTGCTCGCACACTGCATGCGTTTTTTGTTCGTCCGAATTCTGACGAAAACATGCGATACCATTTGAATGGGATCGTTCGCACGATTTCAGATGAAGTGTTTTTTATACCCTACACCTTAAGGTAAGGGTATATTCACTTTGTAACGAAATGTGTAACGCATAGAAATAGAGACGATAGGTATAGAAAAGTATATATATTCTTGATCAGCGTGACCTCCTGAGTCGATTTAGCCATGTCCGTCCGTCTGTCTGTCTGTCTGTCTGTCTGTCTGTCTGTTGAAATCACAATCACAGGAGAACCGGTGAAGATATCGTGATGAAATTTTGCATAAACATTGTTTCTTGTGGTGTGCAGGTTGGTATTGAAACGAAGCTCCGCGTTCGTTTTTGAGCTATTACAACAAAATTTCATTCCTGGGTATAGAGGAGCATTATCCGTTAATATGCCAAATATGGGCGTGATCCGCCCACTTTTAGGTTACACAGGCAAAAGAGGGTTATATTGTTAAATATATAAACTTCCTGAATAAAACTTTAGATAACAACTTGTTTTACAAAAAAACATTATTACATGAAAACTGGGTGCGGTCCGCCCACTTTTACACTACATATACAGTATAGCAGTATGAGAACAAGTTTATTACCACGGAAATAAAGTTTAAATGAACACAATTATATAACAACTAAGCTAGTTATTTTGTTTTGAAAAAGGTAATGATCACGCCCACTATTTATACAGAGTCGTAGCTAGGTTTCATGGAGCCCGGGACGGTTAATCAACTTGTAGCCCCAAAAATTCCTAGAATTCAATAAGTCAATACTTGATTTCCACAACTGCCGCCCAGAGTGGACCGCCACGGCCGCCCTACCCTTTTTCGGCCGCCCTTTTCAAAACTTTTAGGTGTAGGGTATTTAAGATTCGGCCAGGCCGAATATAGCTTTCTTACTGGTTTTTTGTTCAATTAGTTATGCAGGTGATGAAATATTCACCAAAATGACTTCTTTTCGCGAAAATCTCACGAACTTAAATCTTCCTTTTGAAATATTTTCCTTTTAGATAAGAATTTTCTAATAAAAAAAAGTCATCAACCGTGTCCATCATGTTATGGACACATATGGAGCATATGTTGTTTTTGCTTTACTCATAATTACTCATAAACGCACCAGTTCTGATAGAGTGTGCGGACTCTAAATAAGACTTCGGACGAATCGTTTTCGTCAGAATTCGGACGAACGAAAAACGCATGCAGTGTGCGAGCAGCCTTATTCAGAAGAATGCTGAATCCTTCTTCTTATTCAGCACTCTTCAAGTACTGTACTCTACAGTTTATTAAAAGACGCAGCTGTTACTGTTCAACCACAACGCATTGACGTCGCAATCGATTGCGATGTTCCTATAGAAAAATGGAATGGAACACGTCGTTGAGCTCTCTCATGTCGTCGTAAAATTTTCCAATTTTCTGACAACTTCTTCCGATTTTCTCATATTTTGAAAAACAGTATGCCCTATTTTTCGATGAAATTCTTCAAATTCCCCAAAAAATGTAAATAAATTTGACAAACGAATTGTCAAACAAGGAAATTATTCAAATTATTTTTATTTAAAACAAAATGTAAATAATTTATGACGACAGATGTCACTCATTCGAAGATTTCAAGAGAAAGAAATCGTTAGGCTGCTCGCACACTGCATGCGTTTTTCGTTCGTCCGAATTCTGACGAAAACATGCGAACGATCCCATTGCATGTTATTGATTGTAAATGCGCACATTGAAGCACTGTTCCGTCGTCAGAATTGTTGCGAAAAGTTGCGAATTGCGAACGATCCCATTTGAATGGGATCGTTCGCACGAATTCTGACGAAGTGTTTTTGTTTTTGTTAAATTAGTAATGCAGATGATGAAATATTCACCAAAATGACTTCTTTTCGCGAAAACCTCACGAACTTAAATCTTCCTTTTGAAAAATTTTCCTTTTAGATAAGAATTTTCTAATAAAAAAAAGTCATCAACCGTGTCCATTATGTTATGGACACATATGGAGCATATGTTGTTTTTGCTTTACTCATAATTTTACGCACCAGTTCTGATAGAGTGTGCGGACTCTAAATAAGACTTCGGACGAATCGTTTTCGTCAGAATTCGGACGAACGAAAAACGCATGCAGTGTGCGAGCAGCCTTATCGTTTGCGACGTCGCATCGATGCGTTGTGGTTTCACAGTTATATTACGTGTCTTTACAGTTGCTCGGTAACATACGAAGCATCATGAGGTTGACTTCAAGTACCTTTAAACTTGAAATGGGAAGCTTTGTATTTATTTTCGTTGTACGCTTTCATTTCAACGTTAGCTGAAATTTGGATTTGGAGACGAATAAAATTTTAGATTTCTAGTAACATTACCTTTCTTTAATTTTTTTAAAGTAAAATTATAAGTACCCTAAGTACGTATGTCAATGTTGGAACAGAACTCAATAAAAAATAAAGTAAAAAAATGGGTATTGAAATTTTAAATAATTCTTCTAAAAAGTAAGAAAAACCCCGACATGGTCTGGGACGGTTTGTGGTCACACATACATTGTGACATTGTGCGAAATTCGAGTTGAGAAAAAAGAACAGAACAGTTCATATGCATTAAACTATCAATAAAAACCTTTCGTAATTTTTCTAAACCTTTTTAATTGTTCTTTTCTGGCATTCAGCTATAATTTTGTGGAAGATATCAGTCATGAAGTCTAATTGAAGTAGTCGCGCAATAATATTTGGCAAATGTTTCCAGTTATTAAAATACGCATTACTTCTTTTCAATTACTTCTTCAAACTGTTATGGCCTGTTTCCATAAAATGGTTTTTCCAGGTTTTTGGAATAAACTGTTTTAAGCCCAAAAACAACTCGTAAACTGTTCTAACTCCGTTGAAATTGTTGTTGCGATTCCAGCGCTAAACCAAAATGCTTTTGGTTTTTAGTTTGCAAGTCTGTTTCGAAGTTCGGAATTGCAGGCACACTATCTATCTCTTTGTCTAGTGCAAATGAGTTAGAAAGAGATAATTTATGTCACTAAACTATTCTGCCAAATGCCAAACAAAACTCGACATACTAAGGGGAACTTGCTATTTACGATATACGATTTTTCGCTTTCCAAATTCTGTAAACTTGCGAATTTCGTCACCATACCAAAATACATTTCAAGAGTTTTGAATATTATTGTTATTTTATTCACTGTATTATAAATTAAAGCGATGCACAATTTTAAAAATAGCTGCGTAAATATACAAACAAAACAACAGCGGTTTATTTCTGCTTTTCGGTTTGACAGCCCGGACCGGATTATGTATGGAAACACTAGATCAGCTGATCGATTTTCGAACACCTTAACCGGATTAAATATTTTTATGGAAACAGGCTATTAGAGAGCATTCACTACGTTCTTAAAGCCAGTACAATAATTGGCTTTATATAGTGGTTTATCCGCACGTATCTCATATTCTTTTCGTACTCCTCGTTTCAAATAAATACTACTATTTCTTAGTGTTTGTACTAAGACACTATTTCCTAAATAACAACGCTGGTCCAACATTTCTGCACATCGAATTTGCTCTCTGGGAATTCAGGACATTGTGAGAATATTGTAACGGGAGTTTTCTAGTGTGATGAGAGAAAACAAAACAAAGAACGTGAGTAAATAAATCTACTCTCTATTGAAATAATAATCTCTTCGTATATAGTTGTTTTCAATTGTGCTTATCTATATACGATATATATACAGGGTGTTTCGCATAAGAGTGATCAAAAGACTAGGGCGTGTAGGATGGGTCGAGACAAGAAAAAAATCGTATGGGAGGGGGGGGCGGGGGTGGATTTCCCCCCGTTTAGGCAGGAGGTAATTTTCATTTTTTTTGAAAACTACAAAACGTAGATCCTTCCGGTTTGAAGCATTCTCTCTAGAATTGATTAGAGAATTTTATGATCGGAAAAATTTTTATACTTAATACCGTAATTTTTAAAAAAAATTGCAACCAAACATTTTTTTCGGAATTTTTTTTCCAAATTTTAACTTTGTCATTAGATTTCTCAAAAACTGTTTGACATAGGAACCTAATTTAAAAAGGATATTAAGAAGCGGATATTTGGCTTTGAAAATCAGCAAGCAGAAGTTATCTAGGTCTAACCATTATTTTAATATTATTTTTTTCAGTGTTAAGTCGGACTTTTATAAAATGGCCCCTCCCGCCTAAACGGGGGGAAATTGACCCCCTCCCATACGTTTTTTTTTTATTGTCTCGACCCATCCTACACGCCCTAGTCTTTTGATCACTCTTATCCGAAACACCCTGTATATAAGAATGGATGAATATATTATATTCAATATTTTTGGCAACGGTAAAAAATTGGTTACTAGGTTTGTTAGGATTTTTTCTGAAATTTTCAATTTGGATAATCGAACCCAACCAGGTTTTTATTACATTGTACACATATTTTTTATACATCTATTAACCTTATAAATGCGTGTACATATTTCTATATAATAATATATTTACTACATTAATGCGGACATGTATATATATTTATATACAAATTTATGAACAATATTTAAAAAATTTTTATTGAAATCTCTCGATTCCCCCAATATTTTATATGAAGCTGGGTTTTTCAATTAATTCACCCCGTTTTTAAGTGTTTTTTTAATATTGTTCTCCATTTTTAATCCTTTCTTTCAAAGATAAAATGCACAAGCGACGCTGCATCATGCTGGCAACCCCACCCTCGATCTTCAGCTACACCACATCATGAAATTTCCAAAGCAAACTCAACTGTTTTTAATTACTAAAATTTTATTAGTTTTCTTCAGTACAAAAATTGAAAATTGGTAGCTTTCCAAAAATAAATTTATAAAAACATAAATAAATTTTTGCAATAAACAGCTGGAATTATTTGCCGATATCCATATTGCTGTTCTGTTTTACAGGGCCCCCGTTCTGCGACTGATCCTTGGCGTCCTGTTGTTCTGGTGCCTTGACACTCAAATGAGCCGGACCGGTTTGCTGGATCTGAACGATGCGCTCGTTCTGCTTTATCGACTTGCTCGCTGGTGGCGGTGCCTTGATGGTGAGAACGCCGTCCGACGAAATGGTAGAGACAACCTCCTTGGAATCGTAGTCTTTCGGCAGTGTGTACTTGCGCACGAAGTGGCGCTGGATCGTTCCATGCTCATCCTCGCGATCCTCGTGTTTGCCCTCAACGACGACGGTGTTGTCCACAGTCTTCACCGTGAGCTCGTTCGGCTTGAATTTCGACACGTCCATGCACACTTGGAAGCCATCCTTGCCTACTACAGGCATCAACATGTCGTCTCTTCTGCCACCCGCACGACCGGCAGACCAGCGCCGCATCAATGGTTGGTGGCGATCGTAGGGTACTGAACGTCGCCTGGGATGCAACATCAACGACGTACGTGGCGGCCGGAAGATGTCGATCGGGTGGATGCCAAATCCGAAATCATCGTCAAAGAAATCATCGAAGTCACCATATGGACGTACATCCGTATCGAGTTCTTTTGCCACATTTAACAACAACGGAACGATAGACATGTTATATTTATTACTTTTCCTCTTATTTTCCTTTACTTTAAACGAACAATATATGTATGTATATTATTAAAAATTCAATTCACAGAAAACACCGCTCAAGTTACGATTCAAAATAAACCCAGTAAGCGTTGAATCCAAACTGAGGAGAGGCGGAATAGCTGCTTCTTTTTATACTCGTGCTCAGCGTGTGTGCTCTTTCATCATTCAGCACTTCATGGGAGTATTTTATACAGAATTTTCTAGTGTTTTCCAGGTGGATCTCTACTCTCTATAAAATAATCTGCGCATATACACATTTGTTTCCAATTATTGTCTGCTTTTTATACCCTACACCTTAAGGTAGGGTATATTCACTTTGTAACGAAATGTGTAACGCATAGAAATAGAGACGATAGGTATAGAAAAGTATATATATTCTTGATCAGCGTGACCTCCTGAGTCGATTTAGCCATGTCCGTCCGTCTGTCTGTCTGTCTGTTGAAATCACGATCACAGGAGAACCGGTAAAGATATCGTGATGAAATTTTGCATAAACATTGTTTCTTGTGGTGTGCAGGTTGGTATTGAAACGAAGCTCCGCGTTCGTTTTTGAGCTATTACAACAAAATTTCATTCCTGGGTATAGAGTAGCATTATCCGTTAATATGCCAAATATGGGCGTGATCCGCCCACTTTTAGGTTACACAGGCAAAAGGGGGTTATATTGTTAAATATATAAACTTCCTGAATAAAACTTTAAATAACAACTTGTTTTACAAAAAAACATTATTACATGAAAACTGGGTGCGGTCCGCCCACTTTTACACTACATATACAGTATAGCAGTATGAGAACAAGTTTATTACCACGGAAATAAAGTTTAAATGAACACAATTATATAACTAAGCTAGTTATTTTGTTTTGAAAAAGGTAATGACCACGCCTACTATTTATACAGAGTCGTTTCATGAAGCCCGGGACGGTTAATCAACTTGTAGCCCCAAAAATTCCTAGAATTCAATAAGTCAATACTTGATTTCCACAACTGCCGCCCCCGACATTGTGCCGCCCAGAGTGGACCGCCAGCCCCGCCCCACCCCAGCTTCGGCACTTTTTTCAAAACTTTTAGGTGTAGGGTATCTAAGATTCGGCCAAGCCGAATATAGCTTTCTTACTGGTTATATATGTAATTCCATGCATGTACATTTGTTATTTTTGGCAAATGGAACAATTGGGCTACTTTGATTGATTTGTTTCTAGAATATTAACACAGCCACTTTTTTATAAGGCTGTACATATATTTTATATAATTACTCTATTTATAGATGCGTCCACTTCAAAATGAAAAATAAGATTATTTTTTAAGGATTTTAATAAAATATACTGTATATGCATGTGTGTATGTTTGTAGTTGCATTATTTTCAATTCTTATTGGAATGTATTGTAAATCAGTTTTGGGATATGTTTATGTACGTACGTACGTATTTACATCCACTTACAGATGTCACCCATCATCGATTCGCTTGTATGGCTGCGCTGTCCAACTTTTATTACGCATTTTCTATATAGATTGCATTGAAAAATGCACATGTCCCTACATTCACACAAACTGAGTTGCGTATCTCATTGCGAACAAAGGAACCAGAAGGAATGCCAGAGTTATATGAAAATAAGTATTGTAAATAAAGTTTAATCCTAGCGAAATGTTGCTTTAATGAAAATAACTTATTTTGATGACATCTCTAGTAACATCCACCGTCCCCAAAGTGCAGCAGTTCAGCTACAATACTTATAATATATATTATATATATATATATTATATATATTATATATTAATATATACTAATAATACATGCTATAGACTAAACTCAAACATTTAACTCTTCATATATAAAATTATTTCTAATTCTGTTTTGGTTTTCTAATTCTAATATGTATATATGCATATATCTACATTATATACACGTCTATATAAACTATAATATAATATATTGCAGACGTTTTTGTATACATAACATTAAAATATGTTTACAGTTGCTTCGAAATACCAGATCATCCACCCATCATTGCCGTTATTTACACAGATGATGGTCAATTGTGAAGCCTGAGAATATTAATATTAAAATTAAAGAATACAGAATTCTAATTTAATCGGGTTCTAAAGCTTTCACTCCAAGAGCTTCATTTGTATAGCCTCCGTACCATTTGCCCATGTACGGAAGTATGCCCATTGTTTCCATCCCTCCCAGAAAGCAACAAAAGAACTCCCTTCCCCCTTCCAATGACAAATAAAAATTCAGTTTTTTAGTACTTGGTTTGTCTTTAATTACAGTCTAAATGAATACAATTCAATCAATGAATCGAAACCAGAATCTAGACATCCATTCCAATTCATATGCATATGTATGTAAATAAAGCAGAGAATATTTTATAATTTAGCATTCAAACATTTGATTTTGTTTTTTTATTAAAAAGCACTTAAAATTCAAATCGATTCACTTTTTCTTGTTCTCCGGTTCCTTGTTCGACTCCTTATCGTCTTTGGGATTCTCCTTGACATTCAAGTGCGCCGGACCAACCTGCTGAATCTGGACGACCCGCTCATTGGCTCCCTTGTCCTCGATTTGTGGCTTGGGCACACTCACAGTCAGAACGCCATCCGACGAGAGCGTCGACACAACCTTCTCGGCCTCGTATCCCTTGGGCAGCGCATAGCGACGCTTGAAATATCGCGAGATGTAGCCGTGTTCATCCTCGCGTTCCTCGTGCTTGCCCTCGACCACAACACCGTTGTCCACCACCTTCACGTTGAGCTCACTGGGCTTGAACTGTGCCACATTCATGCACACCTGGAAACCATCTTTACCAATGGTGGACACGGCCCCAAACTTGCCCTCATCGCCTCGCACTGCACGCAGCTGACTCGGAGCCCTCAACCCGATGGGCAAGTATGGGCGATGGTAGAAGTAAAAATCTGGATCGGCGGTGGCCATCGACACACGGCTCAATTCGTCAGCCAAACTCAGGATCAGTGGTAGAGTTGACATTCTGCCTTGATTTCCTTTTTTTTCCCGCTATTGGACGCAACTAGAAGACACTAAATGACAAAATTAATGAAGAGATGCTTGTTGGTTGCTCGTATTATATGAATATTTTCCACAAGTACCAGACTTCAAATGACTTGTTTTCGAAAGAGCTCCGCTTTTTATACTATCGGCGTCTTGGTCGAGAATATTCCAATGTTCACAACAACACCATCATCGTTCTTGTTGCTCTTTCTTTTCACTTCATTCCTTGCATCGTGTATGCAACTCCACCCAAGGAGCAAACACCGACCAGAATTATCGGTACTTCTCTGGATGACTTGATATTTACTTCTTTAGTGTTCTCCGCAGTGAAATCAAAAGTGATGCTATGTACATATGTATATACAGTAGAGCCGCGTTAATCCGACAATTGAACGCCTTGTAATTTTGAGTTGGAATGTCGGATTACAGGGGGGCCATTCCGCGGGTCTACTGTATATACTCGTATATATAAATACAATTGCTTATGTAAATATTTAAAAGTGCATGCAGGTGCGTATGGATGGAAGTAAAAGTCCACTGAAAGTGCCGAGTGGTAAATGCAAAATAATAAGCGACTAATAATTATGTACATATAGATGTACATATATATAGACACTATACATTTTAAGCAAACTTATCTGATTATATATATTTTACTTTTATTAGAGTCTTTATCGTTTTAGAGAACTTTTTTGACTCTTCAGTGAACAGAGAAAGGAATATGGTTCAGTGCAGTATTACTTGTATTAAATAACAAGTACGTGTTTTGAAAAAACACAACGACCACAACACACGGTTAAATTTGGCCTCTCCCTAAAAGGATGGTTTCAGTAGTTTGCACGTTTCTTGCCCCCTATCATTTGAAAAAATAAATGTATACACAAACCGAGAGAAGATTCTTCCCACAAAATCTACCAATATTAAATGATGAAAAGCAAATTTGTGCAGTTTTCCAAAGTTTTATTTTTCGGAATATATAATTCACAACAAACAAAATGAACATTCTAAAACTAAAAATTAATTTCTAGGTAACATTGACAAGTTTCGGAGAGCGAGGTTTATTACAATGGATGGAATATAAAATTCATTCATATAAAATTAGTGTGGAAATGATTGATTATAAATGTAGTAAATGCCCTTGTAACATAAAATCATGGAAATAATGCAATTATTTTTGCATATTATATCATATTACGAATATGAATTCTTGATAGGTATAATTTATGGATAAATGTAGTAAATGCCCTATTTCTATCAAATCATCGAAATAATGCAGAGTATTTTGCATATTATATCATATTATGAATATGAAATAATGTTAAAATTATGAATATGAATTCATGTGATGTAGAAATTATGAATAAATAGTAGTTAATGCCCTTGTAATATGAAACCATGGCAATCATGCAGATTATTTTGCATATTATATCATATTATGAATATGAAATAATGTTAAAATTATAATTCTGAATTCATGAGATGTAGAAATTATGGATAAGTAGTAGTAAATGCCCTTGTAATATGAAACCATGGAAATAATGCAGATTATTTTGCATATTATATCATATTACGAATATGAAATAATGTTAAAATTATAATTCTGAATTCATGAGATGTAGAAATTATGGATAAGTAGTAGTAAATGCCCTTGTAATATGAAACCATGGAAATAATGCAGATTATTTTGCATATTATATCATATTACGAATATGAAATAATGTTAAAATTATAATTCTGAATTCATGAGATGTAGAAATTATGGATAAGTAGTAGTTAATGCCTTTGTAATATGAAACCATGGGAATCATGCAGATTATTTTGCATATTATATCATATTACGAATATGAAATAATGTTAAAATTATAATTCTGAATTCATGAGATGTAGAAATTATGGATAAGTAGTAGTAAATGCCCTTGTAATATGAAACCATGGAAATAATGCAGATTATTTTGCATATTATATCATATTACGAATATGAAATAATGTTAAAATTATAATTCTGAATTCATGAGATGTAGAAATTATGGATAAGTAGTAGTTAATGCCTTTGTAATATGAAACCATGGGAATCATGCAGATTATTTTGCATATTATATCATATTACGAATATGAAATAATGTTAAAATTATAATTCTGAATTCATGAGATGTAGAAATTATGGATAAGTAGTAGTAAATGCCCTTGTAATATGAAACCATGGAAATAATGCAGATTATTTTGCATATTATCTCATATTACGAATAATGATAAAATTATCAATATGTAATCATGGAAATAATGTTAAAATTATCAATATGTAATCATGGAAATAATGTTAAAATTATAAATATGTATTCATGGAAATAATATTAAAATTATCAATATGTAATCATGGAAATAATATTAAAATTATCAATATGTAATCATGGAAATAATATTAAAATTATCAATATGTAATCATGGAAATAATGTTAAAATTATCAATATGTAATCATGGAAATAATATTAAAATTATCAATATGTTATCATGGAAATAATGTTAAAATTATCAATATGTTATCATGGAAATAATCCTTAAATTATGTATGAATGTAGGAACTTATTTTTTGTGAGAAATAATCATAAAACAGGAACATCACTTGCATTGCATTTCTATCTGCGATACGCAAGTGTCCACTCTATTCTCGCTCTGCTTACTTCTTTAGACTCCATCGCCTTTGGCGCCATTTTCGATTTCGCCCTTCTTGTCCGATGTATTCTCCTTGACATTTAGATGAGCAGGGCCAGTTTGCTGAATATGTACGATGCGCTCATTAGACTTTTCCTCGATCTGGGGCTTTGGGACGCTAACGGTCAATACACCATCTGATGACAAAGTTGAGATCACCCTGTCAGCATCATAGCCCTTGGGCAAGTTGTAGCGCCGGACGAAATGACGGGCAACGAATCCGTGGTTATCTTCGCGTTCCTCGTGCTTTCCTTCGACCACGACATGGTTGTCCACAACCTTGACAGACAACTCGTTGGGCTTGAATTCAGATACATGCATGCATACCTGGAAGCCATCTTTGCCGACTGCCGATACTGGACCTTCATCTTTCTTCTCGA
Organism: Myopa testacea; assembly: GCA_949629155.1. Lineage (NCBI taxonomy): Eukaryota > Metazoa > Arthropoda > Insecta > Diptera > Conopidae > Myopa > Myopa testacea. Next base: position 37,318,244 of record OX451348.1, on the reverse strand, counting down.
CTCCACGATTCCGCAAACACAGTGGCAGAGCAGAGTATCCAACTAGATTGCAAGATTTAGCCTTCGGTTGAAGCTTCTCCTGGAGGCGATGGATAGCACTCGGGTGCAAACCAAAACCAAAGTCATTGCCATAGTATGACGGGTTGTGGCTTTCACGGTCCATTTCATCGATAAGATGCAAAATTAATGGAAGGCTCGACATGTTCCTTGATTTTATATGGATTTTACTTTTATATGAACTTTTACACTTCGAAGGTTCAAACGATTCCAATTTTTCTGTTTTTTTCCTTGCCTTAAAGGCTCATGGATTTTATTTTGATATTTTTTTTTTTTATATATATTTAAACATTGAATTCTCAAATGATTCCAATTTTTCCTTGCATGAACGCTCCATGGTTTTATTTTTAAATATTACACTTCCAAGCCTCAAACGATTTTAATTTTTCCGTGTTTTTTCCTTGCTACAATGACTTGCAGCAACAACCAGATTTCAACGAATGGTTGAAACTGAATATCGCATCACGTTTTATACGAGAAAAGAGAAGAACATGCCAGAAAGTTCTAGAAGGATTTTTTATATAAGTGAAGTATATAGAAGAGCAAACATTTGTTCAGCGCTCTCGTTTCAAACAATATACATACTTAATTCAGCAAGAGCAAGGGGGGAATTATTGAGTAAATATGAATGCATGCGTTTTTTTATCATATGCGCAGAGAGCACATTTATTCAGCGCTCTCGTATATACTCATTATACTCAATTCAGCATGTGTAATGCCCGGATTATTGAGTAAATATAAATGAATACGTGTTTGCCGGCTACTTGATGTAAGCATAAAAAGAGATTATACTGAGTTGGGGAAACGTAAGAATATACTAGAAAGAAGTAGAAAAATGTATTGTTTCTAGAAATGCAGAAGCGCCATTACCCCGTGGTTATGCTATCCCCGTGGTTATGCTATCGAGTTTTGCTTGGCAAGTAGGACTTTTTTTTTGTTGTTTTGTGTGTAAAAGAGAGTTTTGTGTGTAAGCAATTCTCTCTTTTACACACAAAACAACAAAAAAAAAGTCCTACTTGCCAAGCAAAACTCGATAGCATAACCACGGCCCAAGCAAAACTCGATAGCATAACCACGGCCTTATGGCTGTCAAAAGAGAATCGAGGCAACCAACGAAAAACCATTTACCCTTTGGTTTATCTTCTCTTGATGTAACACTGGTTTATATAACTGCATGGTTTCTACAATGGAACATTTAAAATTAAAGCATTAAACACAATCAGAGCAACAGGATACAAGATACATTTTTGGCTGTCAAATTTACATGGGCTCTTATGGAGACCGAGAAAAAAGTTTGCTTTCCAGTTTGTTGCTCTGGTTTGCGTTCCATTTTGTATCTTGTCTCCGGGCTATTTCTAATTTTGACAGCAACAAAATCATTCTTGTTCTTCTTCGGTGTGTTTGTTTACATTCTGTCATGTAAAATTTGACAATTTGCATTGTGGGGGTGTCACACTAGGCATCTTAACGCCAGTTTATTTAAGTTAATATTTAACGAAATTTTTATTATTATTATTACAAGCAATTTATTTCTGAAATAAAAAATATACGGAATTCCTATTTAAAAAAAATTACTCAAAATATTTATCAATTGCTAAAAGAAATGGAAAATCCTCTAAAAAAGGATGCTGGAGAAAATGTAAAAAACATTTTTTTTAAGGCGGCCCCAAGTGGCCTAGTGTTACACCACCATTAAGAAATTGACATATGAAATTTCTGTTGCTGAGCAACAGTTGCCCAGCCATTATAATTAACGCCATGGAATTTCTTGTTGCCTGGAAATGTTGCTGTATCCTGTTGCTCCGATTGTGTTTAATGCTTAACGAAACTAGACAACCAAAAAAAGGGTACATTAACTCGAAATGAGTTCCAGACTGGATTTAGTTCATTTGTGCATCTTAAATCTTGGATTTAGTAGAGACCGATATACCGACATTAGACAGTTTAGCAAAGCCATGAACGAAGCCACAGAAACGATGATAATAACCCAAACTAATATTAAAAATCCCCAAATAAACCATTTTCGATTTATTATTATAATTATAAATATTTATTTCAATTATGTATAGTGTATCATGGTAAAAACAGTCTATATAAATCTAATCTTTGCAGTTCATCAATAAATCAGTTCATTATCTGCGATAAATTGTATAAAATAAAACATTTTTATTTCTCGTTAGCTTTAGAATATTCTTGCTTCTCATCTTCTTTCTTCTCTTCTTCCTTCGGATTTTGCTTGACGTTTTGATGAGCTGGTCCTGTTTGCTGGATTTGAATAATACGTTCACCAGATTGGTTTTCAGTTCGTGGCTTGGGAACGCTAACTGTCAATACGCCATCCGATGAAAGCGTAGACACAAGTTTGTCCGGATCATAACCCTTGGGCAGGTTGTACCGGCGCACTAACTGACGTGAAATGAAGCCGTGTTCATCTTCACGTTCCTCGTGTTTGGCTTCGACTACCACCGACTGGCCCACAACTTTTACCGTCATCTCACTTGGTTTGAATTGAGATACGTCCATGCATACTTGGTAGCCATCCTTGCCAACTGGCGACGCTGGGGCGAGATCCTCTTCCAAGCGACAAAGTTGCCGTAGTACTGAAGGCAGTAACGAGGAGTAGCAGCGACGACGCACTGGTTCACGGCCAAATGGCAACAAGTCGCAGTCGAAGTCATCGGCAAAGTCCAAAATTATTGGAAACGACGACATGATGATGGAAAGTATTGGATTCTTCTGTATTTTTAAGAAAATGGAAGTCCAAAGAATATTCTTCAATTAACGACGATGACAGATTACTGTATAGCAAAAAGTATCTGATCACTTTTCGATTGTAAGTTTATCGATATTATTTCTGAGAATATTTCTTCTGTACTGGCCACGGCGTTGTCTTTTCGGTGTATTTATTTGAAAATCGCCGGCATCGAGAAATTTCCATATATACGGCTCCGAAGAGAGAGACAAAGAGAGAGAGATTGAGCCATTGGCTCTCTTCCAATCTCTTTAAATTTTATTTCCTCTCAAATTTCAACACATTTTAATAATGAACTTTATTCACCTTATAATTTAATATAAAAACAAACATAAAACAAGAGGTTGCGCAATGTAGTAGATGACTATTTGACGCTAACCTAATGCAACATAAACAGTTTCAAAAAAATAAAGAGAGAGAGAGCGAGATAATCAAATTAAACTAGATTATTGTGGCGTTTAGTATAAACTTTATACTCTAAAAAGAGATCTTATTTATAGTTAGCTGTTTGGTATACACTAACATTGTTAGTCTAACAATTAGGTTAAAGCATAGAGAAAGAATAACTCTCTATGGTTAAAGATATTCTTTCTCTATGGTTAAAGATTGTTCTTCATATACGTACATATCTGCATATATTATTTATTACTCACTCTCTGTTGTAAACAGAGAATAGCAGAGGTGAGAGCCAGAGAGTAAAAGGTTTCTGGAATAGTAGAGAATGTTCTTTAGAGAGCAAATTGAGAATCGACATTTACTGTACAAAAACAAACCGGTGGAGCTGTGGCTTATAATATATATATCTATAATAATAATATACAAATCTATATTATTTATTACTCACTGTGAGCTCTCTGTTGTAAACAGAGAATAGCAGAGGTGAGAGCCAGAGAGTAAAAGGTTTCTGGAATAGTAGAGAATGTTCTTTAGAGAGCAAATTGAGAATCGACACGTACTGTACAAAAACAAACCGGTGGAGCTGTGGCTGTCCCAACTTAATATAAATACCACTCAGTAGCTGCACTCACTGTTCACTTACATTACAATCACAAGCGTCGAAGCATCGAACACGCGGCAGTGCATTTGAAATACCAACAATCACAGTATAAATAATAGTATTGGGAAAAATGCGTTCACTGAGACAAATGATACACTTGATGAATGACTTGGAGCGTTTGTGGATGACGCCCACTTTTGCGAGACAATCCTTGTTTCCCTATGAGACGCCCACTTGGAACAACAATCTGGACAGATTGGAAAGGTACGCAAAGCCAGCTAAAGATGACTTCAAGCTCAGCATTGATGTGAAGCAATTTAAGCCGGAGGAGTTGAAAGTAAAAGTTGTGGACGACTGTGTTGTGGTCGAGGGCAAGCAGGAGAGTCTCGGTGATGACAACAAGTATTGTTCACATCAGTTTGTGCGGCGCTACGCTCTACCAAAAGACTGTGACGTGGGAAAAGTGATGTCCACCCTGACGCCCGATGGCGTCCTCACTGTAAGCGTGTCCAAACCACAATTGATTGAAAACCATATCGAGATCAAACAACTGGACAGCAAACCGCAGGTGTCACTGAAGTCGGACGCAACAACCAACGATGGCGGTAGCAGCAAAGAACATTAAGAAGATGCTTCGGAAAGGTGTTCCTTCTTCGCTTCAAGGAAGACGTGATTACTTTCCAAGTTCAACTATGCACATAGTTTATATGGATTGATTTTGTTAGTTATTGTATATAATTTGTAGCTTGGAGAACGTTTAAGGAAATACTTCTTGATAAATAATAAACATAAATATGCATAAAAAACGAACTTATTTTTATTTATGTAGCTCTGATTAAATTCTAGATGTGGACCGAGTGTTTTAACTGTGGTAATGCTTCTAGTTTAGGAATAATTGTGTGCCTTAGTTTCTGGTGTGACTTCGGGAAAGTTAACTCAATTTGGAGTCGTCCTTTTCTGCCAAAACAAATACAGAAATTTGTATTTGTTGTGAATTATGAAAAGAAATGTTGTGAAATTGGTTCTGGAATCGGTTTTTATAGTTTGGACACAGTCTACCTATTTTCACATCAAATTTCAACTGCATACAAATTTTATTACTTTTAAATTTATTCAAACATCGAAATAAATTAAATGATAGACAAATCAAAGAAAGAAAATAAAACATTTCCTCAGAGTGAAATAGAAATTCAAAATGAAAAAAAGATATATTCCCTAATTTTAGATTGTGAATGTATTGTATTGTATTTGCACTGGTTGCAACCAAGGATCCACAATATTTTTAACTAACTATGAAGTTCGTAGTTCTAAAAAGAAACTTATTGATTTATACGAAATAAGAGTCATCAAAATACAGTCAACGAAAAATCTTTTAAGAGGGGGTAAAAACTTTTAACAATTCAGGCACAGTGACATAATTTCGATTTTGTTGTTGTTGTTTGTTGTTGAAACTCCAAGAACAACATCAGTTGGTGGAGCTCTCGCCTGGTTTCCGAATTATGGCCCTTTAAATTTTGTAAATTTCAGACCTATATCTCTTAAACTATAGGAAGAGGTGAGGAACCCATATACCGAGCTTCTTTTGTTAGGCAGATTTGTGTAGATGGTTTAAAACAGTTTTGTGGTTAATGCCTAGCTCCATACCAATATCGACACTACCGTTATGCTTATCTTGGTGGACTTTTTCAAGAATTTCATCAGCTTTTCCAGTGATTGGACGACCAGAGCATGACTCATCTTTCACATTAAAATGACCAGAACGAAAGCGAGCGAACCATTTCCCCGCAGCAGATTTTGATAAAGCACCTTCACCGTAGACGTTTGGGGCCTTTAGAGTTCCAACAACAAACAGCAATAACAACAAACTTGGAGCTACATACATACATATGTCTGAATTGTCAAATCTGAAGTTTAATTATTTTTCAGAAAATTGTTCTTGTAGAAAATAGAAGTAATGAAAGTACTTGTAAATGCAATCACGTGTATTTGAAATATGTATGGATGTACTTCAACTTCATTCTGTGTGTATTTCGAACAAATAAATGACAATTAGTAGTTTATAGACAAATTTAATTAGAATTCAAAGTCAGCTCCTCATCCGAGTTGGCAGCCTTCTGAATTGTTTGCGAAAATTAGCAAAGAACTCAATGCTGCCAAAAAACATTTTTGTTCCCTTTCCTTGTGGTTTTGTAGATATCAAAAAGTAAGAAAAACTATAAAAGACGTTGTGGTCTTGCGGATATTTCTTATAAGTATCGAAAGCTCTCCGCGTTGATGTCAAAGCCGTTAATTGTTCTACATCGGAAATATCTTAAATAGCTTATAAGATCCACACACATATTTTAAATATTATGACACTTGTGCCGAAAACTTCCGCTCCTCCGGTATGCGATCTAACGCGTAACTTCGATGGTCCGCGCTTACCTCCACCCGATATCAATTCGTATCCGTATCTTTGGGACTTGTATCCATACCTGAATTCCTTAGAGGAGCAGGCAGCTCGACGAAATCAGCTCGTGAAATATTGGCCTGCGCATTGGGAATGGCCAATGCATTTGGAGGATTATTACCCGGGCGAACGAGTCATTGTTGATGAGAAGGGGTTTCGGGTCGATATGGATGTCGGAAAATTTAAGCCACATGAAATCGTGGTCAAAACCGACGACAACTTTGTCATTGTAGAAGGCAATCAGGGGAAGCGAAGAGGCGGCTTCAGTGTGGTAGAGCGACACTTCAAACAAAAGTATCTGCTGCCACGCGGATTCAATGCCAACCATGTCATCTCTGATATATCAAAGGACGGAATATTGACGATTAAGGTGCCGCCACCGCCAACAGCCAGGCTCCACAGCTCTGGAGCGAGATTAGTGCCAATTCAGGAGACTTTTAAAAGGTTGTTACCTTGGAGACATGGACGGTTCTAATGCTCTTAGTACAAAGGAAAAGGAACAGTAACTTCTCTAATAACCGTTTAAACATGAATAATAGATGACAGCGAAGCAGCTTAGACATTAAACTGCAACATAACATTAGTAAGAATTATAAGACAGCAGTGATTGTAACGATTATAGATGTGTAAATCCGAATGTATGAATGTATGGATTAGAATGCCGTAGAATAGATTGAACAAATATATTAGGTTGCATTGTATACTGAAGTCTTTTATTTTTAATCTATTTATTTATTTATATACTGATATCCATGTCTTCGAAAGAACGTCTTGATTTATGCATGTGCGAGCATTAATTGTAAATCGCCTTTGCTGCGATTGTGTTCACTTCTTGGAAAACAACTTCGTCTCATATTCTCCACTCTGAAAAATGTACACAAAGGAGAAAAAAAACACTAGTGGAAGTTTTTAATTGCGTTGGTTTGTTTATTTTATTGAAATTCATATGTTTTGCGTTGGTTTCTTTATTTTATTGAAATTTATATGTTTCGCGTTTGCACGCTTATCAGAAATCTTATTCAACTGCAATTCAAACATAAAAGAGAAAGAAAAATAACAAAAAATCATGTCTTCCACTGGATATTGAATGAGCTTGTAGCAAAGTATAAAACATCATAAAATCGCAAAATTATGCAAAGTATATTAGTAGGAAAAAGTATTATTTGAAACGTAGTAGTAGCAGTTGGCTCTCTAATCGGCAAGCTCGTCGGCTGCAGTTTTAGTGCCGTTTTCGCATTGTGCCTTGGCCAAAAGTATGGCAGCGTCGGCAGCAGCTACCAAATCGCCAGCAGTCGGCGGTATAGGGATGAAAATGTCATCGGTTATCGGATCACCAACAATTCTACCAGCTGCAGCTTCCTCGGCAGAAAGCAACACGATGTTCTCAATTATCCCAGCTGAATCGGTCATTGGAATGTCTGCAATGGTTGTGCCGATCTCATTCTCAACCAACACCATCGGCTCGATGTATGTTATGTCCGAAACCAACTCTGTTGCTTTCTCTAGTTCAGCATTTATTTCGTTTGCGTTGGCGTCACCGTTGCGCCCATTAAAAATATTTTCATTCCCTCCCTCAGCTACCTCCTGATGATGAATCGGTGATGTCTGTGTGGTAGTTGTTGTTGTTGTACATTGCTGCTTCTGTGTGTTGTTGCCACGGCCGCTGCAGCTGGGACCATCCTTCATCAACAGCTGGGCTGGTCCAGTATGTTGAATACAAACGACGCGCTCAAGTTTCTCTTCGGCTTTGGTCGGGGGTGTCGGAGCCTTAATTGTCAAAATCCCATCCGAGGAAAGGGTAGACACGACCTCGTTGGGATCAAAGCCCTTGGGCACCATGTATTTGCGTACAAAGTGTCGCGCAATGACACCGTGGCCATCTTCCTTTTCATCGTGTTGCCCTTCCACAACAATGCAGTTATCAATTGTCTTAACAGTCAGCTCATTTGGAGAGAACTGCTTTACATTCATGCTGACCTGAAAGCCGGTCTTGTAGACCACTGGAGGGGCGGTGGAGACGCCGTCTGCGTTTGCTGGATCAGATGCATTGTCCTTATCATTGATATTGGCTGTCGCCTCCTTATCGGCGGTTTCCTTGTTGCAGCACGGTTTGCCTACTGCATGCCAATAGGGATGGTGGCGGCCCCTGGTGTTGGGAAGCAAGTACAAATGCGACACGGGGCGCTGGCGTCGCGGCGGCGAATACGGCAATTCACGCGAATACATACCGAAACCTAAGTCGTCGGCATCCATGCCAGACATGAGGCTGCGACTAAGTTCGTTTAGTTCGTCGGCCAAATCGAGTATGAATGGAATCAAAGACATTTTTATTTTTTACTTTTTTTTATAGTATAGAAAAGCGATTTAAATATCTAATCAATTGGTCAATAAATTTTTTTTTCAAGTGAAAGGTTTTGTAAAAAATCTGTATATTTTGCGTCGACCGGTAGCACAAACACAACCTATTCCGTCCCTAACTGCTTTTCATTTGAATGCTTGAAAGCTGAATTTTCGCTTTTTAAACTAGCTTGAATGAACAGCGCTGAATGGAAAGTCGAATGGAAACAGTCTGTTAACCAGCATGAATTCGAAAAGTTCTCTTTGCAAATCGCTTGGCTGCTTAGATTTCTCTGTACAGCAAGTAGACTGCATGAAGTTAAAAGTTCATGAAATAAAACAGCAACACAGGACGAAATCATTCCAGACAAAGACTGGTCAGTTAAACTTTATGCTACAGGCAAATATATAGTATTGGCCTGCAACATGTGCACAGGACACATATTTACATAAGTAGGTAGGGATTTATATACATATAAGTCTCCCTTAGGTTTAGAGCAGCAAGAAGTACCGTCCGTACGTTAACGGAAATGACTCAAAGGTAACCTATTAGAAAAATTGGACTACTTCCTATGATCTGCAGCATGTTTCTGGAATTCCGTGCGAGAAGTACTCGAATGCAAGTAACGTCGGCCATTTTCGCAGAATCACTGAACGTACTCAACAACTCACTAGCTGAATTCCCAGTGAGAAAAACTCGGTTAGCAGATGACGTCAGTATGACGTCAAATGAAAAAAATCCTTCGAGAAAAAATACACGGGGATGAAACAGAATAGTAAATTTTTAATATAATATAATTAATTATATATTTTTAATTAATATAAAATAATAAGATTTTCGGATTAAAAAATCGGCACAAATGCAGAATAGGTGCCAAACTCAGATTTTGTTCATCTTTTTTTTACCGTTAGTTGGGACCATCAGGAACGGAAGTGGCTGGTTTTTATCGGGGGGTGGTCAGCCATCTTGGATTTATGACCGTTTGAAGGACAAATATATGGTTTAATAAAAGTCACTTATCTCATAAACTAAGAGAGGTAGCGGAACTAACGAAGGTATTTTTAATACCTTTCATTTATGTAATACACATTTTTGTCCATAACATAGCTGTAAAGGAGTTATATTGATTTTTAGAAAAATGTGACAAGTTGACCTTGAAACAACGATTTTTTCTTCCAAATCGGCACATTAAGGTATAAAACAAATTACAGTTATGGAAAGCTTGTTCTTTTACCTTTAAAATGGTATATAATATGTTATACTTACTGTTGTATTACATTACTTTAGCTTTACTTTCTGTAAACAAGCACAGAAACAGAAACACAGAAAAACATTTGAAATTAAAAAATTTTTATGAAAAATCGCGCGATTTTTAGTCTATGAGATAAGTGCCATTTATTAGTACCATTTATTTCACCTTCAAACGTTCATAAATCCAAGATGGCTGACCAGCCCCCGAAAAAACATGGCCACTTCCGGTTATAACGGTAAAAAAAAGAGAAAAAAGAATCTGCGCTTGGCAGCTGTTCTGCATTTGTTCCAAAAAAGCTAGCAATTTCATTCGGAAGAACTTGGGTTTAGGGGGTAAGAAGGGATTTTGATGATCTTTTTTACCGTTACTTTTGACCAAAATTCACGGTAATATCCGCCGCTTTTTTGGGGCGTGGCCGGCGTTTAGGAGTTATGGGTGGTTGACGGTCGAATATAAAAGACAAAAACTGCAACTCTGTTTTTTTACGTTTGTACGTCTGTTTTTACGTGTTTTTTTGTTTTTATTCCATAATTTTTTTCGTAAAACTAAACTATCTCCATAATTACGTGAAAAGTAAAAAAAAGCATAAATGATAGATCCTAAGCAGACCTTTCGAACGGTATTCATGCGAAACTGTATCTCTCATACTTTAGGAGATATCGCTCCTCCAAAATCAGATATTTTCGATATTTAAACGCCCACAAACGCCCGCTCCTAAACAAAAGCAACACCAACAAAAATTGTTGGAGGTTAGATTCTAGAGTATCGGGTGGAGGTATAAATTGATGGTATTTAGGGGGTTGGTAAATGTTATTAAATCCCATACATCATCCACTTAAGAGGTGGTACAATTGGCATTGGCAAGCAAAAAATTTTTCGAAAAAAATGTCAATCGTCCAGGTTATTCAAAATAACCATTCATTTTGAAATATAATTCTTATTTGAAATAAAAAATTATTTAAATTTGCCCATTTCTGATGTAAGTGCTAAAGTGTACATACATATGTTTACTATTTCTCTCTTCTTTATTTTTCTTGAGTTAATTCTATTTTCTCTTTGATGCATTTCTCTATGCACAAATTGGTAACATCTCATTATTCAAGATATGGACCAATTTATTTTTAGATTCAAGTACAAGTTTACAAGCCGCTTGCGAAAATATAGAATTCGAGATAAGTATATAGGAACATTTGCAGCGAAGCTTGGAGATTGCTGAATAAGAGTAGTATACGAAATAAATATACTCTCAGTTCTATGCTCATTTGAGTCTATCAACCGGCAAAAAGCAGGGCTCCAACACATATGTGTGTATGTCTGTCGTATGTGTTGTTTGTGTTTTAATTTCTGTTTGTTTCGCTCACCCTGCGGTTGACGGCCGTTGTGCCGGCCGGCAGAGTGTACCAAAAACAAAAATAACTGTAAACACAAAAAACGCAAACAGCTGCTCGCGATAATAGCGGAAAATAAAAATAAACCCAAAAAGCTTCCAACAAAATTGCGTATATACATTTTTTTGTTGTTTCTGTACTTTTTGCACATATTCAATGTTTGTATATTTGTTTGTAGGTATGTATATCCTATTTCCTATATTCCCATTTTTAAAGACAATTTTAAACTACAAAATAGTTCTATGAAGGGTACCATATTCCTGTTTGTGTTCACTGAAGCGAAACATCCAGAAAGGGTGAGAATCTAAAATGTTCTCTAAAACTCTAATAAAAATAAAATACATATAATCAGATAAGTTTGCTTAAAATGTATAGTGTGTATATATACATCTATATATACATAATTGTTTGTCACTTATTATTTTGCATTTAGCACTGTCAGTGGACTCCATACGCACCTGCATGCACTTTTAAATATTTACATAAGCAATTGTATTTATATATACGAGTATATACAGTAGACCCGCGGAATGGCCCCCCTGTAATCCGACATTCCAACTCAAAATTACAAGGCGTTCAATTGTCGGATTAACGCGGCTCTACTGTATATACATATGTACATAGCATCACTTTTGATTTCACTGCGGAGAACACTAAAGAAGTAAATATCAAGTCATCCAGAGAAGTACCGATAATTCTGGTCGGTTTTTGCTCCTTGCGTGGAGTTGCATACACGATGCAAGGAATGAAGTGAAAAGAAAGAGCAACAAGAACGATGATGGTGTTGTTGTGAACATCGGAATTTTCTCGACCAAGACGCCGATAGTATAAAAAGCTGAGCTCTTTCGAAAACAAGTCATTTGAAGTCTGGTACTTGTGGAAAATATTCATATAATACGAGCAACCAACAAGCATCTCTCCATTAAATTTGTCATTTAGTGTCTTCTAGTTGCGTCCAATAGCGGAAAAAAAAGAAGGAAATCAAGGCAGAATGTCAACTCTACCACTGATCCTGAGTTTGGCTGACGAATTGAGCCGTGTGTCGATGGCCACCGCCGATCCAGATTTTTACTTCTACCATCGCCCATACTTGCCCATCGGGTTGAGGGCTCCGAGTCAGCTGCGTGCAGTGCGAGGCGATGAGGGCAAGTTTGGGGCCGTGTCCACCATTGGTAAAGATGGTTTCCAGGTGTGCATGAATGTGGCACAGTTCAAGCCCAGTGAGCTCAACGTGAAGGTGGTGGACAACGGTGTTGTGGTCGAGGGCAAGCACGAGGAACGCGAGGATGAACACGGCTACATCTCGCGATATTTCAAGCGTCGCTATGCGCTGCCCAAGGGATACGAGGCCGAGAAGGTTGTGTCGACGCTCTCATCGGATGGCGTTCTGACTGTGAGTGTGCCCAAGCCACAAATCGAGGACAAGGGAGCCAATGAGCGGGTCGTCCAGATTCAGCAGGTTGGTCCGGCGCACTTGAATGTCAAGGAGAATCCCAAAGACGATAAGGAGTCGAACAAGGAACCGGAGAACAAGAAAAAGTGAATCGATTTGAATTTTAAGTGCTTTTTAATAAAAAAAAAAAATCAAATGTTTGAATGCTAAATTATAAAATATTCTCTGCTTTATTTACATACATATGCATATGAATTGTAATGGATGTCTAGATTCTGATTTCGATTCATTGATTGAATTGTATTCATTTAGACTGTAATTAAAGAGAAACCAAGTACTAAAAAACTGATTTTTTATTTGTCTTTTGGAAGGGGGAAGGGAGTTCTTTTGTTGCTTTCTGGGAGGGATGGAAACAATGGGCATACTTCCGTACATGGGCAAATGGTACGGAGGCTATACAAATGAAGCTCTTGGAGTGAAAGCTTTAGAACCCGATTAAATTAGAATTCTGTATTCTTTAATTTTAATATTAATATTCTCAGGCTTCACAATTGACCATCATCTGTGTAAATAACGGCAATGATGGGTGGATGATCTGGTATTTCGAAGCAACTGTAAACATATTTTAATGTTATGTATACAAAAACGTCTGCAATATATTATATTATAGTTTATATAGACGTGTATATAATGTAGATATATGCATATATACATATGCTTCCAAAACAGAATTAGAAATAATTTTATATATGAAGAGTTAAATGTTTGAGTTTAGTCTATAGCATGTATTATTAGTATATATTAATATATAATATATATAATATATATATATATAATATATATTATAAGTATTGTAGCTGAACTGCTGCACTTTGGGGACGGTGGATGTTACTAGAGATGTCATCAAAATAAGTTATTTTCATTAAAGCAACATTTCGCTAGGATTAAACTTTATTTACAATACTTATTTTCATATAACTCTGGCATTCCTTCTGGTTCCTTTGTTCGCAATGAGATACGCAATGCAGTTTGTGTGTATGTAGGGACATGTGCATTTTTCAATGCAATCTATATAGAAAATGCGTAATAAAAGTTGGACAGCGCAGCCATACAAGCGAATCGATGATGGGTGACATCTGTAAGTGGATGTAAATACGTACGTACGTACATAAACATATCCCAAAACTGATTTACAATACATTCCAATAAGAATTGAAAATAATGCAACTACAAACATACACACATGCATATACAGTATATTTTATTAAAATCCTTAAAAAATAATCTTATTTTTCATTTTGAAGTGGACGCATCTATAAATAGAGTAATTATATAAAATATATGTACAGCCTTATAAAAAAGTGACTGTGTTAATATTCTAGAAACGAATCAATCAAAGTAGCCCAATTGTTCCATTTGCCAAAAATAACAAATGTACATGCATGGAATGTACATGTCTAATGTCTAAAAAACATGTCTAAAACACAGACAATAATTGGAAACAAATGTGTATATGCGCAGATTATTTTATAGAGAGTAGAGATCCACCTGGAAAACACTAGAAAATTCTGTATAAAATACTCCCATGAAGTGCTGAATGATGAAAGAGCACACAAGCTGAGCATGAGTATAAAAGGAAGCAGCTATTCCGCCTCTCCTCAGTTTGGATTCAACGCTTACTGGGTTTATTTTGAATCATAACTTGAGCGGTGTTTTCTGTGAATTGAATTTTTAATAATATACATACATATATTGTTCGTTCAAAGTAAAGGAAAATAAGAGGAAAAGTAATAAATATAACATGTCTATCGTTCCGTTGTTGTTAAATGTGGCAAAAGAACTCGATACGGATGTACGTCCATATGGTGACTTCGATGATTTCTTTGACGATGATTTCGGATTTGGCATCCACCCGATCGACATCTTCCGGCCGCCACGTACGTCGTTGATGTTGCATCCCAGGCGACGTTCAGTACCCTACGATCGCCACCAATCATTGATGCGGCGCTGGTCTGCCGGTCGTGCGGGTGGCAGAAGAGACGACATGTTGATGCCTGTAGTAGGCAAGGATGGCTTCCAAGTGTGCATGGACGTGTCGAAATTCAAGCCGAACGAGCTCACGGTGAAGACTGTGGACAACACCGTCTTCGTTGAGGGCAAACACGAGGATCGCGAGGATGAGCATGGAACGATCCAGCGCCACTTCGTGCGCAAGTACACACTGCCGAAAGACTACGATTCCAAGGAGGTTGTCTCTACCATTTCGTCGGACGGCGTTCTCACCATCAAGGCACCGCCACCAGCGAGCAAGTCGATAAAGCAGAACGAGCGCATCGTTCAGATCCAGCAAACCGGTCCGGCTCATTTGAGTGTCAAGGCACCAGAACAACAGGACGCCAAGGATCAGTCGCAGAACGGGGGCCCTGTAAAACAGAACAGCAATATGGATATCGGCAAATAATTCCAGCTGTTTATTGCAAATACCCCCTGTTTATTGCAAAAATTTATTTATGTTTTTATAAATTTATTTTTGGAAAGCTACCAATTTTCAATTTTTGTACTGAAGAAAACTAATAAAATTTTAGTAATTAAAAAAAGTTGAGTTTGCTTTGGAAATTTCATGATGTGGTGTAGCTGAAGATCGAGGGTGGGGTTGCCAGCATGATGCAGCGTCGCTTGTGCATTTTATCTTTGAAAGAAAGGATTAAAAATGGAGAACAATATTAAAAAAACACTTAAAAACGGGGTGAATTAATTGAAAAACCCAGCTTCATATAAAATATTGGGGGAATCGAGAGATTTCAATAAAAATTTTTTAAATATTGTTCATAAATTTGTATATAAATATATATACATGTCCGCATTAATGTAGTAAATATATTATTATATAGAAATATGTACACGCATTTATAAGGTTAATAGATGTATAAAAAATATGTGTACAATGTAATAAAAACCTGGTTGGGTTCGATTATCCAAATTGAAAATTTCAGAAAAAATCCTAACAAACCTAGTAACCAATTTTTTACCGTTGCCAAAAATATTGAATATAATATATTCATCCATTCTTATATATACATATAGTATATATGTAGATAAGCACAACAATTGAAAACAACTATATACGAAGAGATTATTACTTCAATAGAGAGTAGATTTATTTACTCACGCTCTTTGGTTTCGTTTTCTCTCATCACACTGGAAAGCTCCCGTTACAATATTCTCACAATGTGCTGAATTCCCCGAGAGCAATTACTATGTGCAGAAATGTGGGCTCAGCGTTGCCATTTTCGCAAATACTGTCTTAGTACAAACACTACGAAATATTAGTATTTTTTTTAAGTGAGTAGTACGAAAAGAATTTGAGATACGTTCGGATAAACTGCTAAATAAAACCATGACTGTACTGGCTTTAAGAACGTAGTAAATGCTCTCTAATAGTATGAAAAAGTAAACGAGTAATGCGTATTTTAATAACTGAAAGCATTTGTAAAATATAACTGGACGACTACTTTAATTATTTTTCCATGTAGTTATATCATCTAGTTTAGGAGATATATAAACGTAATTTTCAAATTTGAAAGGGGTGTAACACAGACATGAATTCGAATCACTTCGTGAAATGAGATTATTTGCTTGGCGCTTTGCTTCGGCTAACAGCCGAATTGGCGGAGGTAAAAAATGCGGCGAATATCGTTGACACAGTTTTAAAGTCTCTTTTTTTAAGAACTGTCAGATTAGGCAGAAAGCCATAGTATTTTATGTTTTTTGTGTCCACACTGTTGTGATTTTTGTATGATATTCTGTACAAAATGTTGTAATTCAATAAAATGCTATTATCAAATCCCAGTATTATTTAACTACCTGCGGTTTGAAAGATTTGAAATAGCGTTCCGGAACTTGACCTAATATTTCAAAATTGTTAGTTTTTGTAGAATTTAACTAGTAAAAGAATATTAAATATGTTTAATAAAATAAATTGAATTATTTAGAGATCCCGCAGTTACCACACATTAATTGGATGTGTTCAAAAGGGTTGGCCACCATTCTTAGCTGAGGAAAGAGATGGCAACCACCGTCGCTAAATGTTATTAAATCCCATACATCATCCACTAAGTGGTGGTACAATTGGCATTGGCAAGCAAAAAATTTTTCGAAAAAAATGTCAATCGTCCAGGTTATTCAAAATAACCATTCATTTTGAAATATAATTCTTATTTGAAATAAATTATTTAAATTTGCCCATTTCTGATGTATGTAAGTGCTAAAGTGTACATACATATGTTTACTATTTCTCTCTTCTTTATTTTTCTTGAGTTAATTCTATTTTCTCTTTGATGCATTTCTCTATGCACAAATTGGTAACATCTCATTATTCAAGATATGGACCAATTTATTTTTAGATTCAAGTACAAGTTTACAAGCCGCTTGCGAAAATATAGAATTCGAGATAAGTATATAGGAACATTTGCAGCGAAGCTTGGAGACTGCTGAATAAGAGTAGTATACGAAATAAATGTACTCTCAGTTCTGTGCTCATTTGAGTCTATCAACCGGCAAAAAGCAGGGCTCCAACACATATGTGTGTATGTCTGTCGTATGTGTTTTAATTTCTGTTTGTTTCGCTCACCCTGCGGGTGACGGCCGTTGTGCCGGCCGGCAGAGTGTACCAAAGACAAAAATAACTGTAAACACAAAAAACGCAAACAGCTGCTCGCGATAATAGCGGAAAATAAAAATAAACCCAAAAAGCTTCCAACAAAATTGCGTATATACATTTTTTTGTTGTTTCTGTACTTTTTGCACATATTCAATGTTTGTATATTTGTTTGTAGGTATGTATATCCTATTTCCTATATTCCCATTTTTAAAGACAATTTTAAACTACAAAATAGTTCTATGAAGGGTACCATATTCCTGTTTGTGTTCACTGAAGCGAAACATCCAGAAAGGGTGAGAATCTAAAATGTTCTCTAAAACTCTAATAAAAATAAAATACATATAATCAGATAAGTTTGCTTAAAATGTATAGTGTGTATATATACATCTATATATACATAACTGTTTGTCACTTATTATTTTGCATTTAGCACTGTCAGTGGACTCCATACGCACCTGCATGCACTTTTAAATATTTACATAAGCAATTGTATTTATATATACGAGTATATACAGTAGACCCGCGGAATGGCCCCCCTGTAATCCGACATTCCAACTCAAAATTACAAGGCGTTCAATTGTCGGATTAACGCGGCTCTACTGTATATACATATGTACATAGCATCACTTTTGATTTCACTGCGGAGAACACTAAAGAAGTAAATAGCAAGTCATCCAGAGAAGTACCGATAATTCTGGTCGGTTTTTGCTCCTTGCGTGGAGTTGCATACACGATGCAAGGAATGAAGTGAAAAGAAAGAGCAACAAGAACGATGATGGTGTTGTTGTGAACATCGGAATTTTCTCGACCAAGACGCCGATAGTATAAAAAGCTGAGCTCTTTCGAAAACAAGTCATTTGAAGTCTGGTACTTGTGGAAAATATTCATATAATACGAGCAACCAACAAGCATCTCTCCATTAAATTTGTCATTTAGTGTCTTCTAGTTGCGTCCAATAGCGGAAAAAAAAGAAGGAAATCAAGGCAGAATGTCAACTCTACCACTGATCCTGAGTTTGGCTGACGAATTGAGCCGTGTGTCGATGGCCACCGCCGATCCAGATTTTTACTTCTACCATCGCCCATACTTGCCCATCGGGTTGAGGGCTCCGAGTCAGCTGCGTGCAGTGCGAGGCGATGAGGGCAAGTTTGGGGCCGTGTCCACCATTGGTAAAGATGGTTTCCAGGTGTGCATGAATGTGGCACAGTTCAAGCCCAGTGAGCTCAACGTGAAGGTGGTGGACAACGGTGTTGTGGTCGAGGGCAAGCACGAGGAACGCGAGGATGAACACGGCTACATCTCGCGATATTTCAAGCGTCGCTATGCGCTGCCCAAGGGATACGAGGCCGAGAAGGTTGTGTCGACGCTCTCATCGGATGGCGTTCTGACTGTGAGTGTGCCCAAGCCACAAATCGAGGACAAGGGAGCCAATGAGCGGGTCGTCCAGATTCAGCAGGTTGGTCCGGCGCACTTGAATGTCAAGGAGAATCCCAAAGACGATAAGGAGTCGAACAAGGAACCGGAGAACAAGAAAAAGTGAATCGATTTGAATTTTAAGTGCTTTTTAATAAAAAAAAAAAATCAAATGTTTGAATGCTAAATTATAAAATATTCTCTGCTTTATTTACATACATATGCATATGAATTGTAATGGATGTCTAGATTCTGATTTCGATTCATTGATTGAATTGTATTCATTTAGACTGTAATTAAAGAGAAACCAAGTACTAAAAAACTGATTTTTTATTTGTCTTTTGGAAGGGGGAAGGGAGTTCTTTTGTTGCTTTCTGGGAGGGATGGAAACAATGGGCATACTTCCGTACATGGGCAAATGGTACGGAGGCTATACAAATGAAGCTCTTGGAGTGAAAGCTTTAGAACCCGATTAAATTAGAATTCTGTATTCTTTAATTTTAATATTAATATTCTCAGGCTTCACAATTGACCATCATCTGTGTAAATAACGGCAATGATGGGTGGATGATCTGGTATTTCGAAGCAACTGTAAACATATTTTAATGTTATGTATACAAAAACGTCTGCAATATATTATATTATAGTTTATATAGACGTGTATATAATGTAGATATATGCATATATACATATGCTTCCAAAACAGAATTAGAAATAATTTTATATATGAAGAGTTAAATGTTTGAGTTTAGTCTATAGCATGTATTATTAGTATATATTAATATATAATATATATAATATATATATATATACAGTACAACCTCCCTAATCCGGACACTCGCTAATTCGGACTATCCAGTAATCCGGACATTTAAATTTTTCGGACAGTTTAGAAATTTTTCCTCTATAGTCCGGACAAGTGTTCTTTTTCTCAGTAAAATTTCTTCGTTATTTTACCGCTAGACAAAATAAGCATTGTGTGTGAGCAAGAATTAAAGAATGTGTAAAATATTTTAGTTTACTTGAGTTTGCGTGGAGTTAAGACGTAAATATGGCTCCCGTAAATAAACGACAACATAAAACATTAACGTTGGCAGAAAAGTGCAAAATATTGGATACAATTGATAGTGGCAAATCAATCAGACAAGTGGCAGTAATTGCTAACCAAAATATTGAAGAACTTGATAGTTCTTTGGAGGAGTCTGAAAATGCTCAAAACAAAGTCTCACATAAAGAGGCAAGTGAACTGTTTTCAAAAGCTATTTTATGGGCTGAACAAACTAAAGCGACAGATAAGGATATTTTATTTTTAAAGGAATTTAAAAATAAAGCTGACAAATTACATAAAGATACATGTATTCAAACAAAAATAAATTCTTATTCTTCAAAATGAATTTTCGCTCACTTTTAGTATGTTCCTTTATGTTTCTGTAAATTAATTCAATACAAATGAATTCTTATGAGTACTTATGTTTCTTTTCAGTAATAAAAATAAATAATATATATGTACAAATATGTATTGCGTTTAAAATTTAATTTTAACTCTAGTCCGGACGATCCACTAATCCGGACAGATGCTGAAACTATATCTGTCCGGATTAGGGAGGTTGTACTGTAATATATATTATAAGTATTGTAGCTGAACTGCTGCACTTTGGGGACGGTGGATGTTACTAGAGATGTCATCAAAATAAGTTATTTTCATTAAAGCAACATTTCGCTAGGATTAAACTTTATTTACAATACTTATTTTCATATAACTCTGGCATTCCTTCTGGTTCCTTTGTTCGCAATGAGATACGCAATGCAGTTTGTGTGTATGTAGGGACATGTGCATTTTTCAATGCAATCTATATAGAAAATGCGTAATAAAAGTTGGACAGCGCAGCCATACAAGCGAATCGATGATGGGTGACATCTGTAAGTGGATGTAAATACGTACGTACGTACATAAACATATCCCAAAACTGATTTACAATACATTCCAATAAGAATTGAAAATAATGCAACTACAAACATACACACATGCATATACAGTATATTTTATTAAAATCCTTAAAAAATAATCTTATTTTTCATTTTGAAGTGGACGCATCTATAAATAGAGTAATTATATAAAATATATGTACAGACTTATAAAAAAGTGGCTGTGTTAATATTCTAGAAACAAATCAATCAAAGTAGCCCAATTGTTCCATTTGCCAAAAATAACAAATGTACATGCATGGAATTACATATATAACCAGTAAGAAAGCTATATTCGGCTTGGCCGAATCTTAGATACCCTACACCTAAAAGTTTTGAAAAAAGTGCCGAAGCTGGGGTGGGGCGGGGCTGGCGGTCCACTCTGGGCGGCACAATGTCGGGGGCGGCAGTTGTGGAAATCAAGTATTGACTTATTGAATTCTAGGAATTTTTGGGGCTACAAGTTGATTAACCGTCCCGGGCTTCATGAAACGACTCTGTATAAATAGTAGGCGTGGTCATTACCTTTTTCAAAACAAAATAACTAGCTTAGTTATATAATTGTGTTCATTTAAACTTTATTTCCGTGGTAATAAACTTGTTCTCATACTGCTATACTGTATATGTAGTGTAAAAGTGGGCGGACCGCACCCAGTTTTCATGTAATAATGTGTTTTTGTAAAACAAGTTGTTATTTAAAGTTTTATTCAGGAAGTTTATATATTTAACAATATAACCCCCTTTTGCCTGTGTAACCTAAAAGTGGGCGGATCACGCCCATATTTGGCATATTAACGGATAATGCTACTCTATACCCAGGAATGAAATTTTGTTGTAATAGCTCAAAAACGAACGCGGAGCTTCGTTTCAATACCAACCTGCACACCACAAGAAACAATGTTTATGCAAAATTTCATCACGATATCTTTACCGGTTCTCCTGTGATCGTGATTTCAACAGACAGACAGACAGACGGACGGACATGGCTAAATCGACTCAGGAGGTCACGCTGATCAAGAATATATATACTTTTCTATACCTATCGTCTCTATTTCTATGCGTTACACATTTCGTTACAAAGTGAATATACCCTACCTTAAGGTGTAGGGTATAAAAAGCAGACAATAATTGGAAACAAATGTGTATATGCGCAGATTATTTTATAGAGAGTAGAGATCCACCTGGAAAACACTAGAAAATTCTGTATAAAATACTCCCATGAAGTGCTGAATGATGAAAGAGCACACACGCTGAGCACGAGTATAAAAAGAAGCAGCTATTCCGCCTCTCCTCAGTTTGGATTCAACGCTTACTGGGTTTATTTTGAATCGTAACTTGAGTGGTGTTTTCTGTGGATTGAATTTTTAATAATATACATACATATATTGTTCGTTCAAAGTAAAGGAAAATAAGAGGAAAAGTAATAAATATAACATGTCTATCGTTCCGTTGTTGTTAAATGTGGCAAAAGAACTCGATACGGATGTACGTCCATATGGTGACTTCGATGATTTCTTTGACGATGATTTCGGATTTGGCATCCACCCGATCGACATCTTCCGGCCGCCACGTACGTCGTTGATGTTGCATCCCAGGCGACGTTCAGTACCCTACGATCGCCACCAACCATTGATGCGGCGCTGGTCTGTCGGTCGTGCGGGTGGCAGAAGAGACGACATGTTGATGCCTGTAGTAGGCAAGGATGGCTTCCAAGTGTGCATGGACGTGTCGAAATTCAAGCCGAACGAGCTCACGGTGAAGACTGTGGACAACACCGTCTTCGTTGAGGGCAAACACGAGGATCGCGAGGATGAGCATGGAACGATCCAGCGCCACTTCGTGCGCAAGTACACACTGCCGAAAGACTACGATTCCAAGGAGGTTGTCTCTACCATTTCGTCGGACGGCGTTCTCACCATCAAGGCACCGCCACCAGCGAGCAAGTCGATAAAGCAGAACGAGCGCATCGTTCAGATCCAGCAAACCGGTCCGGCTCATTTGAGTGTCAAGGCACCAGAACAACAGGACGCCAAGGATCAGTCGCAGAACGGGGGCCCTGTAAAACAGAACAGCAATATGGATATCGGCAAATAATTCCAGCTGTTTATTGCAAATACCCCCTGTTTATTGCAAAAATTTATTTATGTTTTTATAAATTTATTTTTGGAAAGCTACCAATTTTCAATTTTTGTACTGAAGAAAACTAATAAAATTTTAGTAATTAAAAAAAGTTGAGTTTGCTTTGGAAATTTCATGATGTGGTGTAGCTGAAGATCGAGGGTGGGGTTGCCAGCATGATGCAGCGTCGCTTGTGCATTTTATCTTTGAAAGAAAGGATTAAAAATGGAGAACAATATTAAAAAAACACTTAAAAACGGGGTGAATTAATTGAAAAACCCAGCTTCATATAAAATATTGGGGGAATCGAGAGATTTCAATAAAAATTTTTTAAATATTGTTCATAAATTTGTATATAAATATATATACATGTCCGCATTAATGTAGTAAATATATTATTATATAGAAATATGTACACGCATTTATAAGGTTAATAGATGTATAAAAAATATGTGTACAATGTAATAAAAACCTGGTTGGGTTCGATTATCCAAATTGAAAATTTCAGAAAAAATCCTAACAAACCTAGTAACCAATTTTTTACCGTTGCCAAAAATATTGAATATAATATATTCATCCATTCTTATATATACATATAGTATATATGTAGATAAGCACAACAATTGAAAACAACTATATACGAAGAGATTATTACTTCAATAGAGAGTAGATTTATTTACTCACGCTCTTTGGTTTCGTTTTCTCTCATCACACTGGAAAGCTCCCGTTACAATATTCTCACAATGTGCTGAATTCCCCGAGAGCAATTACTATATGCAGAAATGTGGGCTCAGCGTTGCCATTTTCGCAAATACTGTCTTAGTACAAACACTACGAAATATTAGTATTTTTTTTAAGTGAGTAGTACGAAAAGAATTTGAGATACGTTCGGATAAACTGCTAAATAAAACCATGACTGTACTGGCTTTAAGAACGTAGTAAATGCTCTCTAATAGTATGAAAAAGTAAACGAGTAATGCGTATTTTAATAACTGAAAGCATTTGTAAAATATAACTGGACGACTACTTTAATTATTTTTCCATGTAGTTATATCATCTAGTTTAGGAGATATATAAACGTAATTTTCAAATTTGAAAGGGGTGTAACACAGACATGAATTCGAATCACTTCGTGAAATGAGATTATTTGCTTGGCGCTTTGCTTCGGCTAACAGCCGAATTGGCGGAGGTAAAAAATGCGGCGAATATCGTTGACACAGTTTTAAAGTCTCTTTTTTTAAGAACTGTCAGATTAGGCAGAAAGCCATAGTATTTTATGTTTTTTGTGTCCACACTGTTGTGATTTTTGTATGATATTCTGTACAAAATGTTGTAATTCAATAAAATGCTATTATCAAATCCCAGTATTATTTAACTACCTGCGGTTTGAAAGATTTGAAATAGCGTTCCGGAACTTGACCTAATATTTCAAAATTGTTAGTTTTTGTAGAATTTAACTAGTAAAAGAATATTAAATATGTTTAATAAAATAAATTGAATTATTTAGAGATCCCGCAGTTACCACACATTAATTGGATGTGTTCAAAAGGGTTGGCCACCATTCTTAGCTGAGGAAAGAGATGGCAACCACCGTTAGCTGTCATCAAAGTGTTTCTCTATAAGGTAGATGTTGATATTTACCACCGTATTTGCAGAGAAAATAAATAAAATAATATAGTGACCTTAGTATTTAGTAATTATTCAGTGTCCAATTCTGCGATACGAAATGAATCGATTTACACTTGAACAAAGGTGGGAAATACTTAAAGCTTATTTTCAAAGTGGGTGTTGTGTTGCAGAAACAGTACGAATTTTAAAAAGAAATTTCGGTCGAAACAAAGCACCTACAGCGCCTGCTGTACGCAAGTTTGTGAAGAAAGTACGAGAGACTGGTATGTTAATTGATAACACAAATTATCCTCGTGTGCGTCCAGCGCGTTCCGTCGAGAATGTTGCTGCTGTTGTTGAAAGCGTGCGGCTAAACCCGACAACCTCGATTCGCCACAGATCTCAGCAGCTGAATATTAGTCGCACCAGCCTGAGGAGAATTCTGAAGGAGGATGAACGCATTGTTCAGATACAACAAACAGGCCCGGCTCACTTAAGCAGCGTAAAACCAGAGCAGCACGACGCAAAGGATAAGTCTCAGAATGGGGAACCTGTAAAACAAAATAGCGAAGTAGATACGGACAAATAGTTCTAATCGTTGTCCATATACTCACACGCAATTGCACTCATCCCACAGTCGTAATTACATTATTTATATATACTTTGTAAATATTATAGGTACGTTTTGAGAAGTTTATTTCTCGAAAACTGTCAATTTTTAGATAGATATAAGTGGAAATGTTGAACCTCCGGAATTACATTGGAAGGTGGAAAGGTGAAACCAAACGATTTATACTGTACATTTTTTTACTGAAAGAAAACAATAAAATTTAAGTAAATTACAAAAATTCGGGTTTGTTTTGAGCTTGCTTGGTTGGTACAAGCAAGTACCTACATGAAAGGTAATTCGGTTGAGAGCGCCCTGCATCAGAAAGTGTCCACGATAGAGAAATCTTTTGGAAACAGGGAGTACACTCTGGGTGCCTTCCTGGACATTGAAGAGGCATTTAATAATGTCAAACCGGAGGCAATAAACGAAGCCCTGACGCACTTTGAGATTCCAGAGGCCATTAGAGATTGGATTGTTGAGATGCTGAAAGGCAGGATCATAAATCCATCCATGGCGACCAAGCTGCGCAAGAACGGCACGCGCGGGAGGGTTCTCTCCCCTCTCCTATGGCTCATGGTGGTGGACGGAATCCTGAGAGAGTTTCAATTCCTACCCACAATGCGCAAGGTTATGTCTTACGCACTGACTATAACTTTGGGATGGGCCGACAAGAATGGTCTCGGTACGAACGCAGCTAAGATCAAACTTGTCCTCTTCACCAGGAAATACAAGATTCCGGAATTTAGGAGGCCCCGCCTAAGCGGCCAATGATTGTCTCTGTCCGGCCATGTGAAGTATCTCGGCATAATCCTGGATAGCAAACTATCCTGGAAACGTAACGTGGCTGAGAGATTGAAAGAGGGACTAAACACCTTCTACGCCTGCAAAAAGGCCATCGGAGGGAGATGGGGCCTATCTCCGTACATCGTCCATTGGATGTACACTGCAATTGTACGCCCGATTCTCTCCTACGGGGGCCTAGTGTGGTGGGAGGCGCTGCAGCGCAGCAGCAATCTTAAAACCCTAACAGGTGTACAAAGATGTGCTGCCAGGGCGATCACTGGAGCAGTGAAAAGTACACCGCAAGCTGGACTGGACACTCTGCTACATGTCCAGCCTCTTGACCTCTTGATCCATGATGGGCACTGCAGGCAAAAGCCTGCTCAGGCTCACAGAGCTCAATCTCGGCAACGAGAGCCAGCTCGGACATGCCAGCGTGCATCACAAGATTAGGCTGCTAAACTCTGGTCAAGGGTTGAACCTGTCTGCTCCTAGGGACTCCCGAGACTAGAGTTTGAGGGCAGATCCTCGGTATAGTAGGGAGGAATGGTCGACAGGGGAACTAGTCCCCCAAGGTGGTATTGTTATCTTCACGGACGGATCAAAGACCGAGGAAGGTACGGGAGCTGGTTTCTACTCCAGCACGCTGCAAGTTGAGCTCCATTACAGACTGCCTGACTACTGTAGCGTGTTCTAAGCGGAGGTGCTTACGATCGAGCGGGCGGCTAAGTTTGTCCTGGAGGAACGGATATCGAACATCGATATACACTTCTTCTTGGACAGTCAGGCCGCCCTGCTTGCGCTGGACTCCGTGGTGGTAAAATCAAGGGTTGTCTCGAAATGCAGAGGGAAGTTCAGGGAACTTAAGGGGACTAACAATGTCAGACTCTGCTGGTTCCCAGGTCACTCTAATATATAGTGCAATGAATCCGGCGGATCGTTTGGAAAGGATGGGGTCCTCAACAAGTTCCGCAGAAACTGATACCTCCGTTGGTATACCGATTTCGTCCCAGCCAAAGAAATTGAAGCTCTGGCAACGCACGCAAGCAATCGTGCCTGGATAAGCAGGGCAGATTGTACTACGAAATTTCTAATTGCACTTGATTTCAGCAAACGTCGACTTCAACCGCGTCAATTGCTCCATAATGTGCATAAAGCTTAAGCAATTATTCCACTTCTCCAATGCGGCGTATAACCTTATCTTTTCCTACTTCCTTTCCTAACAGATAGACTTCAATGGGTTTCCGTCACAGGTTCTGCTTGAGGTCGGCAGTGGATCTGGCGGTGAGCATTCCCCACAATCACACTATGAAAAGGTGGACAACCAGAGAAAGTCTACAGCAAGCTTAATCTGTCTTTTACCGCCGTTTCTTTAAAGAAATACTAACTTTAAAAAATTCCTTAAATTTACTGTTCCTTTTTTTAAAAAAAGGATTAGCGCTTTTTTATACATTTGTTTGTTTATTATTAAATTGCATCAATTTTTTTTTAAATTTTACGGATTTACTTGGTTTAGCAATGAGTTAACCAGTTACATCTTTTTTAGCCCTTTTTAAAACTATTTTTTCTAAATACAAATAAAATAGGTATCCATATTATTGATTTTAAATCTTAAAATATATTTTTGAAATTATACAAAATTTACTATAAGTATTAGGTTTTTCAGGTGTTTATCAGTTTTTTTATTGCATAAAGAAAGCTGTTGCTTTAAAGCAACATCGGTCAATAACTAGAACTTCAGTTATTTTGGCAGTTGTAAACATTTTCAAATATGAGTAGAGAAGGCGACAAGGTTTACCGTTATTCTGTAGTTATAAAAACAGACGCTTTTTTGAGTTGTGTGTGCATCGTTATCAGTCTTTATAAAGTACTTTCAATAAAATCAGTACTATCTACTTACCAACGTTGCTTTAAAACAACACACTACAAATATTTTTTTTACATTTTTCTGAGTATGCAGAACTTCTAATTTGTTGTCCAATAGCCCAATATACATTCGGTCAGTAGTCAGCTTCTTTTATGCTCTGCGAAAAAAAGCCCGAGTGACAGTCTCGTCAAATCTGTGATTGGAATGGATCTCTGTTCAAATTCCGACTACTTCCCTTACTTTTCATAATCATCAAAGTCAGGTCCCCAGCTATATTTTTTACAAGCTTACTGCTGATACTACGACTCGTTCAATACACCTGTAAAAGTGTAATAATAATTTTGGAACGATAATGAATCAACAGATAGAATAACAGTTAGTATAAACGCACGTAATGAATTAAATTTTCTATTATTATTTCTTTTTGAAAACAATTTTTTATTTGATATTCCACAGAAATTGAAAATTAAAACCAGAAAAATGTATTTCGATGTACATAATTATTTTTTCAAGTCATAGTTATAGTATGTATATTGTATCGTTTTTTAGGTAGGTAAATATATTCGTATCGTACATTCGTTGGTACGCCATAAAGTACATTTTAAGATACAATCCTATAATTTATATGTGTATGTAGGTATTTTTTAAGTATTTTTGTTTTTGTATTATTTGTATTTATGTAAATAATATAAGGAATTATGTAATTAAAAGTAAAAAAATTTTAAAATCACAGAAAACAATAAATTTTGATTCGTTGTGCATATTTCATTAAAATGCCTAGTAAAAAATTTTGAAGCGATGATGATGAAGGTGAAGCATGTATTTACTTGTAAAATAAATCTTAATGAAACTTTGAATGAACTCTTTGAACGTTTTCTGTTTCACATTTTGCGTTGCTAATATTCTTAAAATTGCTTTTGAAAAGTTGAAAAAGTGTTCTGTTTTTGATTAAGAAAATATAAATTGCAATTAGTGATAAATGATGGCGGATTATCTTAAACAGAAAAACAAATTTGTGTGGTTATTAAAATATTTTAAATACAAATATTACGTGAAAACATTTAAGATATATATTACGATAAATCGTATATGTAACATCGGTTTAAACACGCGAGACATTAAGTACAAAATACAAGATTAGTCTTAACTTCTGTCAGAAAGACAGACAGAAATAATAACAGTCACTAAACTAACACAAGTCACAATCTCCGGGTTAATTAATTCAATGCAACAAATGTTTATAAGAATATAATTTGCTCATGAACTCTGTGAGTTGCTGTTTGGCTAATTATTTGGTTAATAATAATAATACACATAAAAAAAAGCAACACGAATGTAATTTTCGTAGAATGATTTTAATGGATATTTAAGTGTACATATATATTTAAAACAGTTGCTTTTAGAAAGTTTGAAGTGAATTTTTTGAAATTTTGTTTGAAAAATATTTTAAGTTATATAATTTAGCAGAGCAGAAATTTTATTGGAATTAATGAAATCTTTTTCATTAGTAATTTTTTTATTATATCTTTTTATAAATTCATAAATTAACAATATATAAAATTTTATATGTACTTTCCTAAAAATTCTATACAAAATATTTAATAAATTCAAGAGGTTTTTTGTATATAAAAAAATTTGTATAAATCCAATTAGATTGCGAAAATGTCGAGATCTTTACAGAAAATTTCAAAAATTATTTAATTGGCTGCCACAATCATAACGTCCACATGATGTCAACATCCATATACATATATGTTGGTACATACACACACATACCTTGTTCATCATAAGAGTAGAATTCAATCTTTTTCAAAGGATTTCTTGGCAATTTCGAAGGAAATGGAAAAAAACTAACGCATACCGGTGAGCAGCAGTACGGGTCACTGGTTCGCACACCAAAATACGTTCTGAAAATACGATTTCTTATGATGAATAAATTCTACTTATAGTGATATTCAACCAGAGAACTGCAACGAATACAATCGTTCTTAGAATTGTTTCGTTGCAGTTCTCTGATCCATACACAGTAAGTAAATATTTTCAACTTGACTGCTACCGTACCGCGCCGGTGTGCGTTCATTCTAAATCAATCCTTCGTCGTAATCAATTTTTGTTTGTTTACAAGATTTGTCCAGGTTTTTATATCTTTCAAAATATAATTAAGTGTAAAAAATACAGATGTGTGTGTGTGTGTATGCATATAGTATATGTATGTGTGTATATACATATGTACATCAGTCGTTATGTCCACTTAGATTATGAAGCAAATATGAAAAAAATGTTACGTAACATGGCAGCGATAGAAACTTGCTTGCGTAATTTCTTAATTTCCCAATAATTTGAATATCTAAATATAATATTTGAATATCTACGCTCTTACATTACTTGACAGACTGTCTGTCTGTCCTGACTTGCATTGTATAAAAGTTGTATTGCAGTTCAATTTATAGCCAGGATAAAAAAAAAAACTAGTTGCTAAAAAATATAAACCACAAAATGGACGCCTTCTGAAGACAATAAAAAACGGCTAATTTAGGGACTAATCGTATTTAAATCAGGCTCTCACAACTGCTACTTAAGTTTGGCAACGATTTGAAGAACAATCGAGCTTTGTCCATTTGTTGTTGAGTAGCTGGGTTCGATGAGGTTGGTAAGCCGCTCAGGAGTCGTCCACCGGCAACTGCAGCTGTAGTAACTGATGCAGCGTGTTGTCCAACGTCTACCGTTTGCATTGAACGACAAAGCGCAGGAGCACGATTTCTGTGGCTGTGGCTCTGGCTACCGTCAAATGCATGGGTTAGTGAGGTGAGCGGCGACTTGGGCAGCTCCATGTCGAGCATTGTCGGAGCAGCTGTAGCAGAGTGGTGCTTTGTGAATTGTTGTCGTCGTCGTGATGGTTGTTGTTGTATTGCATTTACTGATAGTGGAAGTGATGGTGGCACATTGGTCACTGGATCCGCTGGATTCTTAAAGATCATTGGATCGAGTAGGTCTGAATCACTGGCCAGCAGTTTGGTGTCCGAATAACGGCGCAAGTCCTTTCCTAGGAATTTATCCAAGTTATCTGCGTCCCTGTTGGATGCTGTAAGTACACACGAATGCCTATAATTAAGCTTAGGATAGGCGCCGACGGGGATTCCCACGCCTCTGCTGCCATCTGACTCGATGCCGAGCATCGTAGAATCGTTGAGTATATCACGATTCTCTAGAAAAATCGATGAATTGGAATAGCGTTTAGACTGCGGCTTGTAAACAAAGCTTCCTAAGCCATTGGCAACTGCTGATGAACCGCCGGAACTCATGGAGGGCTCCTTATGCAAGCCGCTGCCGCTGAGACTGCTCAATTGCATGGCATGCTCTCGCCCAGTATCGCTGGACACTCCACCTGTGCTGAGATCTTGTCTGGAGCCACCGCCGCAGACGTCGGTTACGGAACCATGGCTGGAGCTCTGTGAATGCTCTAGAGCATTGTGTATGGAGTCGTGGAATGGAGTCATGCTTCCCGAACCCTGTGGACATGGTCGAAATGATGAGATCTGGGATACAACATCGTCCAAAGCCCAGTCGCGTTCGTAGTTTTGCTGGGATTGCGAGCACTCAATATTGGCAACAATCTGACCTGGTTGAGAGGAAGCGATGGAGTCATCACCTCCTCCCTCAGCGATCGCAATGATGCGCACTGTGGCATTCACGTCCGATTCGACCTGCTGCAACGTGTGATGCGGTGAATGTGCGACCGTATTATGCACTGTCCCTCCAGAAGCGTCCAGCTCCGAGCTAGCACCATCACGACGAGCACTTTCTGATGGCATACAGGCGGAATTTATACCCGTGCAATCTGCTATCGCTGCATTGGCATTTGCATTGATGCTGCTGGTGCTACGCGGATCTTGAAACAGTGTACCTCGGCTCGGTTGCGGTTGTTGTTGGGAGCTTGGTGAGGGTTGCGATAAAGGATGCACTTTTTCGGGGGCATTCTGAATCAATAGAATTCTAAAATTTTAAAAAAGATTGCATATTTAAAGAATATTTATACAGACATAAAAGAACTCGCGTGAAGCGTAAATACCTGTTCCTAGCTTTCCAACGATGGCACAGGTGTAGATAAGCCTTGCATTGAATATACATGAATACAACGCCACCAGTGAGCCCCACAGTGACCACGGCAAGCTTTGTCCAAAACGGCCAATCTGTGGAGAAGGCAATCATTAAAGTTCAAAGAAAAAAGGATTTTAATCATCAATGAAATTAAAAGGGAAATTCGTGGGTTACCTATGAGACCACGTTTGACATCGTCGGCTGCCCTTTCAATAAGCACACAAAGTGACCAAATAACGCAGAGGGCGGCGGCACAGTGAAACAAAACCGAACAACACAGGCGTCTCCTTTCCACGCCCGAAATGTCAAGACTGCGCCACTGAAAAACGGTAGAAAACAATAGCGTGGGTGAGCTTGGGTGTTTAGAATGCTTGTGGGAGAGTACATATTAAATGCCATCAAGCTTCTGAAGGATGTTAAAAAAGAAATAAAATTGAAAAAAGTTTATTAAATTCATTCCCATTGAAATGTTAAACTTGAAATTTATTTTCTATGAGGCAGAGAGAGAGGAAGCAATTCATTCACGAAGTATTGCTCATCTCTGTACGCTTACCTCATTGAAAGGTTTTATTTTTGTGTGCATTATAAATGGAAATTTGCACAGTTCGCAGGAATTCGTTTCGGATGCTGTCAACCATTGTTGTAGACAAGCTTGGTGAACATATTTTAGGCTTCCCGCACAATAACATGGCGTCAATAAAGGATTCTTTGGGTCACTCTCGCAATGACAGATGCGGCAAATGTCGCCGCTGCTTTGTGAAGCTTGGCTGCTGCCAGAACCAAATCTGAAATTGAAATCGAAATGTTTTTGTAAAACAAAAAAGGATGTCAACATACATATATATTTGTATTTACGAATATTTAGATATACGATATGTACATATGTTTGCATGGATAAAGTTTGTATTAAGGGCAGAGTAGAGTAGAACAGCAAGTTTAAAAATCGAATAAATATCGATTTTATTGTCCTTACATGCCATCATTATTTATTTTGATTCGTTACTATTTAGGGAATAATTTATAATAATAATAATTATATTAACAGCAACAATAACAATAATAATCACCTCAACAAATTTAAATATTTTCAGTATTGTAATGTATAAAGTAATATAATTTTAATATATTAAGTGACAATTAATTAAGGGGCACTTAATTAAGGGAGACAGCTATTTTTGTTAAATCAAAGAAAGGATCTTATCAAAGCATGATTGAGTAACTAATGAAAATAATTACTTTTTGCTTTTTATTACGAAATATAATTGGTAGTTAAGTAGTTAAAATTAAATTGCATTTTTTTTAAAATAAGCATCAGATTAGAATCAAATAGAAATGAGGATTTTTTAACACTGACTTTGTTTTGAATTCAATCATAATAAATTTCGATTATACTTTTTATTTCCTTATCGATTTAATGTTTTCTTTACCTTTAAATGTTATCATTTAGTCCCAAGAAAAAGATTTTAAAGTACTGCAATAATTTTAAATACTAAAACCAACGAGACAAGCCCATAGATAGTAAAAAACAATAATTAGAAATGTTAGTGTACAAAATAATATTCCGAAGTGACGTCACAAAATTATATTCAATTCGCATTCGTGCTCGTATTTATTAAAGTGGATTGGTTACTTTATCTCTTGCTTGTTATCAGAGCACACTTTTATTATTAGTAGTTATTATTATTAGAATAGAAGTGAGAAAACGAAAAACTGACTGACAACAAACTAAACGTAGTGCAATAGAGTTGATCGACGCCGAAACGCCGACAGAACGAGGAGGAAATCGATATTTCTAAGCGTGTTTATAGGGTGTTTCACTCGAAACTGATTGAAGTCGATTTGATTGAAGTCTATGAACAGATATTCTGTGATGATGATGATGATGTCGATGATGATGGTTGCTCGAAGGGCCATGAGCATTCAATTAGTTACACACGTCGTAAGGTAAAGAGAAAGTCTAAAAAGTGTTTTCATTTTCATTTAAACAGATTAAAGAAAATTAAGTCCAAGTCCAAGTAGTGGCGAGTGGAAAGAAATAATGAAACTACAAAATGGAAAAAACAACACAATCTATATATATAAAAATAAGTTGTCCTATGTTCGTGATTTTATAACTCGAGAACCACTCAACCGATTTTCAAACGAGTATATGCGTTGAAAAGGTATACTTTCACTGATGGTTTATAAAAAAAAAACATCGAAAAATTTCTACGAATATGCGTTATACGCGCACTTATATGATGGTGTGTTTTCCCTATATAAAAAGTATTTTTTTTCTTATGCGAATTACATTTTGTCGGTATAAGGCTCTGCTTGCTCGCGTCATTTGACTTATTTAATTTCTGTGTGTATATTGATTGTCATTTAACAAGTGCGAGTTTACAGTGCGAGCATTGGCATTTTTTATTGATTTGTAATCTTTCACTTAAAATTAAAATCTTTTGCATAAAAAAAAAAATTAAAAAAATTATTCAACAATGCCGCGACGAAGACGTTCACAAATTGGCCGACGAACACGCCACAGCAGTCAAATACGTTTAAATAGATCTAATTAGGATGAAGAGGAGCGATTAGAAAGTAATGAATTAGCAAGGCAACGAATGGCACGATCAAGATCAAATCAAAATCAAGAACAAAGAGAAGAACGTATTGAAAGTGTGAGAGTTAGAAACAGAAGAGGTCGTGAACGTAAGACTGAACGTGACAGGCAACAGGGTCTGCAATAAATTTTTTCCTTTTTGATGTTCTCACTTTAAAAAATTTATATTATTTTGCACTTCTTTTTCAGGAAAATGTCTATTCTTTCTAGAAAATTTAATTTTTAATACAATGACGTAAACGTATGTTATTGTGTTGTCCAGCAACGCGGGCAGGGTTACTCTAGTTTTATATAAAAAAGGCAGTCTGTTTTTTTAATTTAAAAACCTAATACACAGTAAAAGAAGAAACATTTTTACGATTACTGGTCGCTCCTTCATTGGGTTTGCTTTAATTGGTTGCATTAATTTGTAGCATTAGTATCAGGTGCTGTATTTATTTTATTTTTGTCTTTATTTATATAGCTTTAGTATTTTATCTTTATTTTGCACAAATATTTCAGATATCAGACAATCAGTTATTAGAACAAAAGCCAAGTCCAATAAACAGCCACGCCCAATTTCTATACAAAGACCGAAGACATTTTTTTAAATAGCTTAATTTTAACTACTTTGTAAATAAAAATATAAGATCTCAAAAAAACAGCAACACTATTTTGTGAATGTACACTTTCATGTGTTAATTTTTATACAGTGTTCTTCCGTTTGTAACACATTCAAGGAGGCGTGGTAGATGTAGAATATAGACATAGATAAATGATGACCCTGATCGTCTTTTAGTCTGGAGACATCACGATTACATGAGAATGAATAGAGTGAAATTTGTCACGAATATACTCTGTCGTCAGAGGCATTGTATTTATGATTGGATATGGGAAAAACCGGACCAGCGCCACGCCTGCTTTTATAATGAATATGAATTCATCTGCCCTTATAGCTAATTTTCGCAGTTTGTTGATTGATCTGAAGGAAGCGGGCACTTCTTTATACGCACCGATTTCATAACACTATAATGACGGAGCCCATCAGAGCTGGAAGTAGCGATTGTGTCACTGCTCTAATCTAATCTAATCCGAGTTTTAAATCGATATCTTGAGGTCTTTATTTAATACATCCTGTATATTACACTATACTCAGGTTTCAGATAGTATAAATCACGTTAACGAAACGTTATATCAACGTATTAATTTAATACTTACATATATATTTAAGAAGTAATAATAATAATCATTTTGAAATGAAATTTAATCAGATATATGCAAATTACTAAAAGGCAAAAGCAGACAAAAATGCAGATAATAAACGGAAAGTGATTTATTATATATATATATGTATACTATATACATATAAATACAGCAATAAATACAATCTGAAAGAGAGATATAATTTTTATAAATAAAAGCAAATGTATGTATTGTATACATATAATATACGAATAATAATATTATGAAAATTAAATCAATCAATACATCAGTCAATCGTAAAAAATCATCAACGATTTCACGTTGAAGATTTTTCATTTACATGTGAAAATGCTATGTGGAAAAAAGATGGAGGAAAAAGCGCTACATTATAAAATATATTCAGTGTTTAATTTATACATCAAAGAAACTTAATTTCAGAGATTTTAGATCACTGAGAAAATTGAGATAACTGAATAGGAGTCGAAATGATAAAGAAAATAAAAAATTAATTATTATAAATAAATTAATAAAAAGAAATGATTTTCTAGAATTTATTCAGAAATCATGAAGTTAAAGTGTTTGAAGTCAGAATAATATTGTGATCAATAAAAAAATGTTATCATATCATCTTTTGGGTTTTATTACATGTAGATATTATATTAGAGATGTACAGGGTGAGTCGCATAAGATGCGACACAAATCTGGGACGTTTAGGTTGTCGGTTGTGTTTCATTACAGCTGCAAAATACCCAAGAAGACTGTTCTGGGGAAGAAGGACACTTCGTCATTTTTCACTTTCTCAGAAACTACAGAAGATTGATCCTTCCGGCTTGAAACATTTTCTTTAAAGTGCATTAGAACATTTTTGTAATTAAGGCATACATTTTTCCAAAAAGTGTTTTACATAGAACACTAATTTAAAAAGGATGCAGATGCTTGGCTTTTAAAAACAGTAAACAGAATTGCTCTGATCTGATTTCCTTAATTTTTTTTACGATTTTAAGTCTGGTTCTATGAATCAGTTGACGGTAAACTCTGCTACTTTATGACGAAATTGAATACTGCTTTGAATACTGCTTTGAATATTGCTTAGAATCATGCTCCGTAGTGAGAAGTTCGAATATTGAGAGGCTGCTTCATGGTGTCTTGGTGGCTATCCGAAATAGGAACAAACTTTATTCTGAATGCACAAAAAAGTAGAGAACCTGCGGCGTCGGGAGAATACAGAAGTGCTCGTAATGCAGCAACCTCGTGATTGAGAAATGAAAAAGAGTTACTTTACCACAGAATTATTTATCTGAGAATTATTGACAAAGTCGAAGCAGAAGGTGATTTGGATTCGGATGTATTCAATGATCTACTTTAGGCTAATGTTCCCTTTAACATTCTTGGTAGCACTGAGTTATCTAAGAGAGTGTTAGCGTATATAATAGCTCTCCTTATTTATATTATCAATCATGGTCTCGGGTTCTTGGTAGCTTGCGTACTTCTGTTTTCTTTCTTCTTCTTTTTTAGAACACTCCACTTCTTTGATAGGAATATTTCACTACACCTAATTTACTAACCTTTTTTCCTCTATTTCTGTCTTTCTTTCTTATCTATAAATACTTTGAATTGTCACATTATTCTTTTACTTTATACTATACTATACTTATACTATACTTTTATATTTATGTAAGACTTATGTCCGTTATAAACTGAATATATTGAAATTGAAATTGAAATTAAATTGAAATTAAGTCGGGTTTTGAGAAAAGTCCCCCTCTCGCCTAGACGAGGTGAAGTTCACTCTTTTCTTGTCTCGACTCAGCCCACATGTCCTCGCTTTTTGTCGCATCTTATGCGAATCACACTGCATACGAATATATTGTATATATCCTGACAAATCAGTATGTTTTATCAGTATGAATTTCCGGTATACATACATGTATATGTATGTATATGACTTCATCGATCTTCTTATCTTATTATAACGAGCTTCGATTAAAATACAACGGTTTGCGAACCCAATGCAAAAGTTTTCTTTGTACTATTTTGTTTTTCTTTTTAAATACAACGTAATTTATTTTTATATATTTTCTTCTTATATTTATATTTCTTAATCATTACTTCGCTTTGTATATGTATTTATTTCATAATAAGAAAAAAATTAAAAAATATATAAAAACAAAACAGATTTAAGAGAAGACAGGAATTATTTTCAAATGTTTTGTTTTTTTATACAATATATACACCAAGAAAAATTCAAATATAATCGGAATGAAATTAAACTGAACTGGAACTGAATTAAAGAACATCGACATTTTACGCGTATGTATTTGTAACTATAAATAAAATAATATAATATAAAAAAATAAATGATAATTACTTTGGTTTATATATACATATGTATATATACATAAAAAGGAACTTTGTCAAGTCTGCATTATTGTTTGTGAACATAATTATGAAGTGTGGGTGGCGGGAGGAGGTGGTATTTCTGTAAGTAAACATGATAATGCGACATTATTTCTCACATTAACAGAGATACTCGTAGTCTAGAAATGGCTTTTTTGTCTTGAAGGTCGTTCCCATTATTTTGCTAATTATTATATTAAAGTCTCGACTTAATGACCTAAAATAAACAACAATTGTTGTATATACTCTTTCTGATATACCCGAAACTTTGTATTTATATATAATGTAATTACCAAATATTAATTTAACTGAAATTATCTTTTTCTTGTTTAGACAAGAAGAAAATCTTATCGTACAACCACCACCTCCCCCCATCCCATGCAAACCTGATATATTTATAATAAACTCAATAATTAATTCAAAGTTAACCTGTTGTTAATGAATTTAACCCATGTCGCCATTTAAGTTATTAATGTTAATCGGTTAATGAACCTCAATTAGATGCTCACCACTTCTGTCAATAATTATTACCTTATTGACGATAGATACATATGTATGTACATCTGTAGTTAAGTCAAACGGTTTCAATTTCATTAATCAATTAACGAAGCACTTAAATAATTACTAAGTAAGCATTAAATGTGTCATGCTTTATATTAAATATAAACGAAAGTTAAATGTCATTAACAAAACTTAAATGTCTATCGAAATGCATATTCTTTTAATGCAATACAATATATCGGACGGTGTGAGAGTAGAAAATACTAACTGAGTCACTGAATAATACGAGTATCGTGTAAATACTTTGATATTGAGAGCTTCTCTTTAGAATTAACAGTTTAGTCACATTTAAAGTTCAATTTTTATTATTGTCTTCATTTAGTGATAGTCATTTACATATCTATAAGTAGATAACACATACACACAGGTTTCAAGTAAAGAAAACAAGAAGCTTATTCTTGAAATTCTATTCAGCAGCAATTCCATATTTCAATCATGGTACTCCGGTATAACCGAACTATATACATATACCATGTAGTATGATACGAGATATTATACATTAAAATAAATTTTAATTCTAAGATATGTAATTAAGAAGATTCAATTTCATTAAATCAAAGTTTGGAAAATAATACATGTTTGAAATGTGTTCAACAAATACAGTCATCAAATAAAACACATTTTTCATTTAAATCTCTTGAAATCCAGACTCGAGAATTGTTCATTGATATTTTTATACATTACATAAACATGAGATATCTTATAAGAAATGGATATCATCAGCGAAGGTTTTCAGTTGAAATCCTTCTGATTTAATGCGAATGAAAATAATGCCAACACGACAACAACAAATTTCAGGAATATACCAAATATGAAATAGTAAAAAACCGTTTCAGTAACACATCGAATTTAGTAAAACCTAATACTAAAATATATAATTTATAATTCAAAAATTATATATTTACAACAATCTACTAAAACGAGTATGATAAAGACTTTTTATTTTTTGAATTAGTTCTCAATTCTATAATCTCAATTTTATTGATTTTTAATATTATTCAATTTTAGTTTTTTAACCAATAATTTGTTATTCTTTCCCATTATCAAGTTGTTTCAATGAAATCATATTTTTCGCACTTTGTATATAGTATTTACGTGTAGTTACATACAATGTAAATATATTTACATAACTACGAGAACTTTCAGCAATGTTCAATTTCGCGACAGTATTTTTAATTTTTAATGTTTTATTTCTGTAGCAAGTGTTTTTTGTTTTAATTTATATCGTCGAAGCTGAATTCTTTATTTAAAAATAGTTGTTCTGATTCGCGAAAGGAAGTCCGTCAGAAGCGTCTTCACACTTTACAGAGTGTATATGTAAATACATGAAAAAAATGATTACTTAACCAAAAAAATTGCTTTTTTATGCATACTATAATAATAAATCATTGTGATTATGAAATGAAAGTGAGGGAAAACGATCAGCTGAATTGAATTTCGTCGTAATTCCATTAAATTTTTTTATATTTTATTTACAGTATTTACAAAAAAATTCTATATTTTTTATAATTGCTTATCAATAAATGACTATGTAGTAAATAACTATAACATTAAATAACTATGGAACTAAATAACTATTATTACAGCTGATCAAAAAATACTCAGAACCGAATTTAATTAATTAGATAAGATAACGAGTATTTAGTTTAACACGTATGTTTGCAAGTTTTAAATGTAGTTTTAATATTAAAATGGCGCATATTTACCACCACCAGACGATTCGTCAGTTAATTTTTTTTTTAAATTCCAGTCAACACAGCCAACAAATATCTGTTTATGTAAAATAACAGATATCTTAACAGACTGAGAAGGGATATGAAAAAAACTTGTTTCTGAACCAGTTTAACTTTACAAAAATAACTTCTGTGAATCGGCTGGTTTACTTTTATTCATCGTGGTTATCGAAGATGTGGAAATGTGTTTGATAGAAGAATGTTTTGATTTTGTCAACAGTTTCATGTGTGATCGATCAACCACATCGAAAAACAACATCAACAATAATAATATAATACATAATAATAAAAATATCAATAATAAAATATAAAACAAATAGTATGTATTTAATATATTGTATAATAGTTATATATAACACTACTTGGTTTGGTGTTCCGTATTCTATAATGAGGAACCAAAGTATCAAGGCAAAAATATCAAGGAAATAAATCAAGGCAAAAATAAAAGGAAGTTTCTTGTGCTTCTGTACAAAATCTACAAGCGTCCGTTTCAAATAACCCGATTTCTTAAGGTGATATCTAGGACTGCACTGCCCTGTTAGAAAACCTTGCAAGGAATCTTAAATTATTCCTGTTTAGCATAAGAAGGTTCTTGGAAACTCCTATAACTAGGGTAAGAAATCTTTTAGCTTGACGATAGCCTGATATCTTCGTCCAAAATTTGGCTAATTCAATTTCTTTCCGTTTCCGGATTACCTCTAGTAAATATTCATTCGATAGACTCTAAAAGGTTTTCAGTCCTATACTATGAAACACCTCTGCGCTGGGCGTTTTGCTAGACAATCGGGCCTATCGTTGCCCTCATAAACTTCATGACCAGGGACATTAGAATTACAGTGATTATTACGTCCCAATGTATTCATCCATCTATCATGTACAAATCCATCCACACGCTTAGACCTGACTGTGTCAAATCTCCGGGCTTTGAGAGCCGCTTGGCTATGAGATAAGATATAGATATGCCTTTCAGTGGTACCTTTTTCTACGCATACATTCTCTCATGCATACTTCAACACCGAATGACTCTGGCTTAAAGATTGTTACAAGCTTTCCCACTGGTATAGCTATATACCAGATCCTGGTAGCCTGGTTTGAAGCTTTACGGTAGAGTAAACCAGTCAATTGATGGTTTTATTATTTACAGTTTCAAACAGTATCGAACAACACACTTTGGTCACATCTATCTAGGTGTAACATTTGTATTGCTTGAGATTTTTTTTGTACAATGATGGTATCCTGTGAACATATATAGATTGACAACGATATGACTCACCTGACAGTTGTGTAGTGCTGCCCAGAACCAGTGCCCGTGCTCCAGTCTACATTCTCGATTTCGGAAGCCGTCGTCTTTGTTATGTCGTACGGCATTTTCTCTAACTCAAAGCGACAATTCGACAGCTTGCTTCGACTGGTTTGTCCTTAAAGTATTAGTTATCCTTGTATTCTCATCGACGCCGACATTTATTTAAATAATTTCACTTGTAATTTTCCTTTCATGTACTAAACAAACAAATATCTATGTGCCAAATGTAAGTTGCTTGTTATGTTATAAGAACCGATTAACTGTTCTATTTATTGTTCACTTTTACTATTTTCACAGTGATGATGATGATGATTAGTTAGTTTGTTGTTACCAGTCGATGGATTACTGAACTGAATCCATTTTTGGCGTAGTTGCGTTTAATCGAGTGACCTTTAAAACAAAAATTGACAATTTATTTAAGATAGATTGATAATGACGCACTTATTTCTATTTCTTTCATGGACGACAACGCACACTGACACTAGGATGGGTAGAGGAATCTATACGGACGGTGTTGGGTGGCTTCTATTAGCTGTAGGATTCGTCTCTACGATCATGTTTCATAGAAATTAAAAAATTGAAACAATTTTTCGTTCCCCGAGATCGGGCACGCACGAGTCCACAGCGACTAGATTACTCGCTTTAGTAGGGCAAGCGACCAATCCTTGCGAATTCTGGTTGATTTCGCAAGATGAAAGTGCCTGTTATGCGGACAGCGTTAAAGAAACAAAACAAAAAACATAAATAAAAATCAAAACAAACGAATGGCACTCCAAAAGCAAAACAAGATAGCTTATAAAAAATACAAAAGCGAAGGAATAATGTAAAGGAAGCGGACGACATTACATTTTATCTGTTTTGAAGCTATATTTTTATTTTATTGTATTACAATTCCAAATTTGGAATTGCAAAAATTTTTTAGTCTTTCTGTTTTTTGCATATGCTTATTATCTCACAGATATTAACGAAAGGTAATATTTTAATTTCCTGAATCTCCTCAAACACAATTTGTTTAATAATAAAATATATTATACAAAATTGAAAAAATACGCACAACTAATAAATTCAACGTTCCAAAAATATCTCACGTACAACTGCCAGCAGAGAACGACGAACAACGAAACAATTGTGAAATGAATGAAGCACAAGAATTGAACTCTGAGGCACGAGTAGGAACGAGTAGGCACGAGTCCTTAGCAAGCAAGTAAGTTTCTAGGGGGGTCGACATCAAAGTGGCAGAAACTACTTAAATGATCCGGTAGGTAAATTTTGCCAAATAAAATTGCACTAAAAATTAATCACATATATTTTTTTAATTATAGAGAGGGAGAGATCATCGCGACTCCCCGTAAGTATATATAATAATATAAAAACTTTTTCTGTTATGGTTACATGATGATATAATTTTCATAAAAATTGTGATTGAAACGCTGTAGTTTTTGTAGCAAATCATTGGGAATACTTAAGAATATGTTTTTCCAAATTCACAATGAGACAACAAAGAATATTAGAAACATTATGGCTACATTACATACTTATGGTTCTGTAAATAATGGAACAAATTTACCGTTAGGAACTCGATATATTTCCGTTGGTGCAGTTTGTGGCGCAGATTACGACAGCAACAACTTCTTAGCTCTTGTATAGTTATAAAGATATAGCCCATAAAAAAATTTAATTCTTATCGCTATATCTCCTAATCTATTAAAAGTATCCGAATAGGATGTCTACAGTTATAAAGGAATTTG
The DNA here is from genome assembly GCA_949629155.1 of Myopa testacea. Classification (NCBI taxonomy): domain Eukaryota; kingdom Metazoa; phylum Arthropoda; class Insecta; order Diptera; family Conopidae; genus Myopa; species Myopa testacea. The sequence goes on along the minus strand of OX451348.1, from coordinate 37,274,976 downwards.
AAGTACCTTTTATTTATATGAAAAATCATTTTGTGGAATAACCATTACTTTTGGAAAAAAATACTTTTTATAATTCTAGTCCTTTTTTTTCTATTTAAAATCGCGCGGTTTAAAGAAAAAATTTTAAAAGAAACGAAATTTTTATTATTATTTTGGCATAAGTAAGCTTACAACGCTAAGCTGTTGTTGTTGCTGTTGTTTGTTTTGTTTCTAACGGTAACTCCAACCACAATAAAACCATCATTACTGGACTCAGACGTGATTTGAACACGCAATCTTCTGATCTGTTGCTAGACATACATTTTGGATGTACGCAACGTAATACGTTGGGTTGCGCAACGGATTTTCTCATTCTATTAATTTTCTGTCAAAATGTCGAAATTTTTTCGATTCTATGAATTTCTTGTAGTTTTTTAACTCAAAAGCACTGGAAGTTTTGTGGAAATATTTTTATACTCGCGGGAAGCAGTGGAATATGCAAGAAAGTGTTTTGTACTTACGTTGTTTTAAGAAAGTTATTTGTTGTTATAGTTTTTTAGGACGGCACCAACAAAACAACAAACTTTGGGGACGGATTATAGCCCTTTGAAATTTTAAATTTAACCGCCTGTAACTCCTAAGCTGTAGAAGATACCGCTATGATATTGGTACCGTTGGAAGTAACTGGATATGTGGTTAAGGAACTTTCATTTATGTAAAATGTTTATTCTATTAATTTTTCTTTAAGTAAATGTATAATTAACCCACATAATTATCACAATACTAAGAAAGCGTCCTTTAGCTTCTTATGCATATTTTTTTTATCAGGATGGGTGAAAAATCATTTTAAATTATAATTAATTTAATAGTTAATGTAATTATATTAACTAAATGAAAATCCGAACAATTTTTGGTTTCGTGTCCGAAAAGGGTTAACAGAGTAAAAATTTACCTCTGTTAAATTCTGTCACGCAACAGGCAACAACAAGTACCTTCTTTTATTTATTATATATTATTTATTCTACTACTGAGCTTCCAGTTTGGTTGCAAATGTGCGTTGCTAACTATGGTGGACACGAATGGGTACCAGAGTCATATCTATTCTTATGACATCCTCAAGAGATTTGTTAAATATGAAACAGTGGACAGTTACATTTTAGCGAGATTGAAGGGGCTTTTCGCCGCTGACATTGGTTCTGTGCGTCGTCTGGAAAGCATTCGATCAATTGAGGATCTAATTGATCGTCTGGAACGCCTCGATGTCCTCAACGAGTATAATATCGATGCACTGCGGGAAATTGCTGATAATATGGACAGTTCAAAGATACAAGTAGCAGTTGCATCGTATGTGACACCAAAGGAAGTCACTATCACAGCGGAACCCACAAATTGGTACCGAAAGAAACGATTGGAGGTTCAATTAAGAGAGTCATTAAATATTGCTTCGTCCAGTAGCGACAACAGATTGAGTTCGCCATCCGTACAATGCCAAAAGACCGCAGCTTCTGCTCCTTTTCCAGGAAAAGGTTTTACGGAGAAACAGCGACAGGCTGTTTACAAACTACTCTCCCGTGAAATCGGTACGAGTTGGCGATTTTTTGGACGTGAACTGGGAGTGGGTGAGGGTGAAATGGATGCGGTTGAATTGCAGTTTCCCAGCGACTTGCCATCTCGAATTTTCAAATTATTGCAGTCATCCGAAGAGGACGGATGTCACAAAGAGGCTGAGCAACAATCTGAATGTATTTGTAAAGCACTAAATGCATGCGGTCGAAAAGATTTACGACGCAAGGTGAAGCAAATTATAGACAACTTAATGTAAGATGTAGAAATGGCGAGTGTTTAAACTTATTACATATATTATAGTATGTACATGTGATACATTGTTATTCAGCATTAAACAAATTTTATTTCAAGTATTCGCAGAAGTATTTGTTTAAAAAACGCCATCAACAAAAATTGCCATCAATATATTTTTTATGTTTAATATAATGTAATAGGAATTGCTAATGACGTATTATTTATATATGTATATTTTATATTTAAATGACTAATATATATAAAAGCAATATCTACAAGGAATATTTATACCATATATTATTTCAACTTTGTTAACCCTTATATTGGATATGTTATACATTATATTTTTATATGTTTATACAGGGTATTTCGCAAAAGAGGGGCAAAAGAGATCAGGGCGTGTAGGTTGGGTAGAGACAAGAAAAAAATCGTATGGGAGGGGGGTCAATTTCCCCCCGCAAAGCAAACCTAGATAAGCAAAACTTATCTAGGTCAAACCATTACTTTTTCATATTTTTTTTTTTCGATGTTAAGTCGAATTTTTATAAAATGGCCCTTCCCGTCTAAACGGGGGGAAATTGGCCCCCCTTCCATACCATTTTTTCTTGTCTCGACCCAACCTACACGTCCTGATCTTCTGTCCCCTCTTATGCGAAACACCCTGTATATGTATTATATGTTTGTACAATGTATTATATGTATATTATTTGAACTTTGTTAACACTTATTTTGGGTTTGTTAAGTTTTAACTTTTTTTGAGTTTAACTCTGTTATGTCTTTGGATGCGAATACGAGCCGGTTATTTTGGAAGTAGCCTATGTCCAATTTCCAAAATCAAGCTAACTATTTAAGTCTTTGCGTTTGAATGAATTTAAAAACATTGCGATTTCTTGCAATCCAAATGAACTTGAACCACTTACAATTATTACATATGTACTAAGAAATAAAAACGAGTTAGTTCAATAGTTTATCCATATTTTTATAGTCACTGGCTTTTCAGCAATGATTTGTTGAATATACAAATTAATAATTAAAATTAAGACATGTAAATAGATGAACAATAAAATTTATTAAGAATTAATTTCAGTTAAAGAATTCAAGACAGTAAACTCATCATATTGCTGTACTTCTCTCCTTTTATAGGTGTTGAAATATTATACAGACTCGTTCTCCTGTAATCCAGAGATAGACGGACGGACAGGACTAAATCGATTAATGAATCGAATCAATATATATATATGTACTTTCCCATACCTGCCACGACATGGAATAAATTATTTATTAAGATAGAAGCTAAGCGCATTGCTTTATAGTTTGATAACATTTGAGAAAAGGACAACAGATTTAAAATCTTCTTTAGCTAAACAAGCTGAATCTGAAAAATTAACTGCAGGAAACACAGTGTTAAAATCAGCACAAGTGCTCCGAAGTGGTTCGTGCTGTTGATATGGAGGTCTTCCAAAACTTAGATAAAGTGGTTCATATCTCCTCAATATACCTCATTAGAAATATAAAAAGGGGATACCCAATTACTACCAACAATGCAGTTGTATCACAAAATTACGGCTAACATGTTGGATGAGTGCGAACTGCACTGAATATGAAATGTTCTATAAAACAATGGAAACTCTGGATTTATTGCTGCGTCGGGGAAGACTAAGAAACTTTAATAATATTGAGTTGATTCCGCTATACGATAAAACGGGACCAAGCACAATGCTGGAAAAGAACAATTAATTAATTGCAAACATTATTAATTTCAATGTAACATTTCTTTAATGGTGAACATAAATTGAATATAATATTCATTTTATATAAAGATTTACATTTAAATATAAGAATATTTTTCTGGATTTGTGAATTTTTATGAGCTGAAGAAGTGATTTCATTGAATTTTGAAGGAAGCTCGAGTTAATTTATAGCCATCAAAGACATTATTTTTCAAATAATATTAATTATGAGTTGATAAATTAAACAAACTTAAAAACACTATTAAAAAACTACGTGCAATGTTATCAGTTACTAATATTTTTAAATTGATTACAAAGCAAAGCCCTATATATGTAACATAAATGGACTTGGACAATTTCTAAATAAACTTTCCAAATAAAATTTTTAATTGTCTTCACAAAAGGTTAAACGAGAAAGTTTATATTTCTCTGTAGTAAGCATTCCAAAATATGTACATAATTTTAATTTCTTCGATTTAAAATTATTTACACTTTTAGTTTGCTTTTCCAAAGTTTTTATGGTTTCGTTTTTCAGTTCCATAAACTTGGGTTAGCCTTTTAATGTATAAAAAGTGTTATTTTTTTTTAATGGTATTCAATTTATTTGATGTTTAAATAAAATCGTTTACATTTAAAACACGGATGAGAGTATTAAGTAACGATTACAATATGCATTTGCTGCTAGTTTTATAAATAATATACAAAGGACACCAACATTTTCCTCTCTCTCTCTCTATGAGTAAACAAATTAATTTCTATTCCTTTTTAAAGCGAAAGTCTTGCTTTGCAAATGATTGTTGTGTGTCTCTTCGTAGCAGCTTGCTGTTGTATGATGCCATTTGATTGTTTGTTTTAATAGAATCGTTGTTAGTGATGTTAATGATATTTGAAATTTGTAGAAAAATTAAGCGTTCTTATCGGTTACATCAGTAAATTTTTGTTGGTGTTTTTTTTAGCTTGGCGGCTTCTTTGAAATTTGGAGGAGATCCAGTTTATAACTCATGTTCTTCACTCCTTACCAATGAAATTACGCGTTGAATTATTATAATTGTAGAAGTTAGAAAAAATTTTTAATCGTGTGTATGAGCTATTTGAAGGTCATTTAAAGATTATAAGTTGATTTTATACTGGAGCTTGTTTTGACCATTGTGTCCTTGTGAAGTTGATATTGCAAATTTTGACGGGCTAAACGCAAGGCATCTCTCAGCTTATTTCCAATTTCCAAGGCTGCTTCCTCATTATTGCCATTTGCGGTCCAGATTGCTGGAAAAGTAATTTTAAAAATTAAATACGTTCTTACGAACAGAACATACATGTGACATCTCAAGCATGCCACCGTGAGATGCCACCTGTTTATTTGACCAGCGTGGAGATGTGTAACTTACAAATTTTATTAGCTTTGGAGCGTATATTAACAACAGCTCCGCAGATCTCCTCCGAGTGATCAAAAGTCTCTCCGATAAGACAAAGTAACTGTGAAAGCAATGAAAAATAGTAATTTTATTAGAAACGTACACATGTACAATGTAATGCAATAATAATTATATAAATTGTGTTAATGCAACTAAACCAACTTACAACATCGAGCCACAAATTATCCAGATCGGTTTTGGAGCTCTTATTGAGTGTTATTACCCAGCGACCACCTTGCTTGTTAGCGGCATCTTCCCACATTGGTCTGGAAACATATTGATATTTATATAATAACTAGTTGGTCAAAATTTTATCAGAATTCTTGTGCTTTTATAGAACGTTGTATTTGAAAGAAATGATAATAACAAGAAATTTATTTTGATGTTACTTCAATCCAGTGTAAAGTCAGCAATACAAAAAACTATTAAATGTGAAAAATATGTCGATGTTTTCTTCTCCACACTACACTTTGATTCTCGAACATATCATGTTTGTATAAGATTGCTGTCTATTTTATTTTTTTCAATTGAGAGGGTTGATCAATTTACAAACGAAACGACAAAGTGTATGTTTTTTTTACCTTCGGATGTAAATCATCTTATGAATCTCAAGTACCCCTACAATACCCCGGCCACCTTTTCTTCTTTTACTTACGTTTGGATAGCAGTTTTAATTTAAGGTAAAAATTTGATGTTTTAAATACCTGATTCCTTTCTTGAACATAGAATAATCGCTGCCTACTTTGATCTCAGATGGAGGTTTGATGTGATTGTAAAGACTGTAAATTTATACAAAAATAAATATAGAAAACAATCATTATAAGCAGTAATCCGATATCATCATCTATCTGATGGTAATAATATAATTTATGATACGTTGTATATGTAGGCTATAACTAATTTATAAGAACATTTTCCTAGTTATAAGTAAAATATTGAATTACAAATAAACTAAACTAAACTATGTAGTATATTTTAGTAGTTGGTGAGATTTATGTTATTTTTGTGTTATACCTCCAGAAATCTTCAACCGTATCGAAACTAGTGATTTCGTTTTGCATGTCTTCCCATGTCTTCGAGCGATCATTCTCTAGATACCACAAGGTCCATGTATTCTGCAAAGGATGCTTGAACAGATGCTCGGGACGGACTTCTTCCGGTTCCTTCGCTTCCTCCTTGGGCTCTGGACGATCAGGTTCTTCAGCGGGAACTTCGTCATTCGGTGCATTTATTTCTGGCACATTCTGAAATATTAACGAACGATTTGATGAATCAAGGAAACTATCAAATAGAATATATGAAATTGATTCTTTACGTTAACGTTAGCAAGATCTGGGTTGGCAAAATTCTTCTTTCTGTGGAAATCGCTTTGAAACATCATGATGCGAATATTAATCGCCGGAATTAATTAAACGTGAACACGCGCGGTGTCAGATTGATGGTCAAGTCTTGGTGAAGAGCCAATTAGATGGCTCAAGAAAAAATTTAAAAAAAGATCGGAGGAATATCTGAAGAAGGGAGAAGACTGTTTTAGTTAGATACTTGATTTGGAAGAGGGAGTCACCCCAATTCGGGTCTTCTTCGTTTACTTCTTCTCTAAATTCTCTGCGAAGTCACTGCGAATGGACGCGGTTTCCGGTGGACGAGTTGACGATACTGACGTCAGCGATCGCGGTGACACCAATGGAGAAGCTGTAGCTGCTGCTTTTAAGCACTAGCTCGGACTCGGTTGAACTTGAACGGGATTGCTTCGTCTCCCAAGGAAAAGCGTATAGCGATAACCTCGGAGCTGATTGTGTGGAAAACGTATTTTCTCGTTGCAATTTTGCGTATAAATTATTATTCTTCACAAAATATGTTTTTGTTTTTCGCAATTTCCAAATTCATATATATTTTTGGCTATTTGTAATGAGAGAAAATTTTTGAACGAAACAAACTGAAAGACGAAATTTTTGATTAAATGAAATTATTGAAATTTTTCATTTATTTTTTGGCACTTGAGCAATGAACACTAGATGTTGATGGGAATTTAAAACAAAAAACATCCGTTATAGCGGTACAGTGACTGTCGACTAGAGTTAACAAGTGCGAGACACCAAAAAGCAAAGTAATGTTGCCGAAAACCAGCAGCAATTTCGCGACACCTTGTAGCCACCAGACGATTAACTGTTAACTGTGATATCTTAGGTAAAAATATTTTCTTAGTTGGGGTTGTGTACACCGACTGACTGACTGAGTTTCTTAGAGCTACGAAGTCGAGCTCACTTTTCGCTTACGCTAGCAACAATCTAGTTGGTTACGCTGTTCGTTTGTAATACATATATATATTTTGCACTCCTCCGCCGTACGATGCACCTTGCAAACCAACACAAGACACAGACTGGCACAGAAGACACAGACTGATCTTCTGGCATACACTCACAAACACCAGCTGACATGTTTCGCCAGCAGTGCAAATCTGAGCAACGAACGATTTAGAGGCGTACTGTTACCGACTCAAGTTGGTTGTACATCGGCCCGAACGACAATCGCTGAGATTGTGAGATTATGTTATAAAAAAAGCGAAAGTGAGTTAGTCACTTTCGAAAAATCTTATATTCTTCTTGTACTTCGTCACAGAGAGAAATATTATGATGGTCGTTTAATTTGTAACCTCCATTTACAAGATTAACAAGCATGTCATCGACCGCCGGATATGATATTATAGCATTTCTAGGATTAGTTGCTATGTATAACTCTTCAAGAAAATACCGATTACCGAAGATGTAATTTCACACATATACGTATGATCAGAATGGTGGCAATAAAGAAGATTACATGACGTTAGTTATGAAGGAATGATAAATTGAACGTTTCACTTGTCGGTCAGAGTCAGTAACTAGAATTAAGAAGTTAGTTAAGAAGGAGAAGAAACAGCAGTTCATCAGTATGTTTAATAGATGTAAAATATAGGATACTGTTTTCGTCATATCGGCACCTTTTAAGGACACAGTTTTTGGAAAGGTTTTCGAAAATTTTGTCCGTCATCACATTTGGTCTGTCTTCAATTTCGGTGTATGTATTTGTAATGTTTTTGAAAAGAATATAACAACATAATTACAAATATTTGAAGATTGTTATACTAAACTAAATAAAAAACTTAGAAAAATAGATAAATGGAGTGAATTTAAAGACTTAGTCTTATAATTGGTGTTTAGCTTTTAATAAAAGGTTCAAGATTTTAAGAATGAATTAGTATGAAATTCTACGATAACCGGGTTTATTTTTACAGTTTATTTTTGAATATAATAACTAAATCAGTCCCTTGAATAGCGCGGTTAAGTAGTTCACTATTATTCGAGGCACTATTATTCGAATATATGCCATCGCATACATGAAAGGAACTATCTATGTTAACGTCTATCTATAACGCATTAATACATACTACAAACTGACAGTTTTCCCTGGAAGACGAAGATTTGTATACGTACATGGTACCGTGTGATCGAGTTAACTTTAATCTGTGCTATTCGAGACTTTGAGACTTCGCGCAATTTGAGACTTCGTGTTATTCGAGACTATTTACATACTATACAATAGTTATTATAATAGATTTCTATGAAATTGGGATATGTATGTTAGTAAAAATTCTTAATAAGTAAACGAAATTTCTTTCGTTTCTTTTTCCTTTCTTAAGAAACATGTTGTATGGATTTATATATGTATTCATGTTACATTCTAGATATTTTTCCAACTTTAAGTTGATAAATTACAAAAAATAATAAACAAACTAATAATACAAAGAATAACAATAAATGACACAAGATATGTAAACGATATGATAAGTGTAAACAGTTAAGAACACAGTTTTATAGTTATTTGTTTATGTTAAAGCTATTCAAGCACTATTTATAGTTTTACAGAAATGTCATCGTCATTATATTTGCAAAGTTCAACATTGAGTATTTTATTAAAGCGATTTCATAAGTTTTTTTAATATTATATCGTTTATAATGTATGGCGTCGTTTCAAAGAAAACTGTTGCAACTTTAGTTTCAGTTTACTTTAATGAGAAAAATCGGATTCGCTATTTTGGGGCGGATGGAGTTTTCTTATAATATATTTTTTCCAATAGTTTCTTCGCAGCTACAAGTTACTCCAGTCGAAGAGGCGTCTTCAACAAACCATCTGCAGACATAATGGGCAACAAGTTGTACAATATTTCACAAGTTTTTCATTTATTAAAATATTGCTTCTTTTCAGTGATTAAAATATAACTTTTTGGCTTAAGTCGTTGCCGGTTAATTATATATTTCACTTAGAAAAAACAAACACGAAAAACAATGTTACCAAAAAATCTATAATTTAATTTTTCTTTCTTTCCAACGACTCCAATAGCATGTAAGTATCTCATACGCTCTAAGAGATATATCCACGGAACTGGGTATATTTCTTAGACCGGTCGAAAATTTCAAATGTCTGAAACCATACAAGAACAACAGGAACTGCTGTTGTTGTTGGACTTACCGTATAAAACTACAACGAAATCGCATTGTTACATGCAACCTGTTCCAACTTTTCATCACACCACTTTTAGAACCGTATTCCAAGAGTCCCGACGAAGACGATGGCGGTGACTCTCTTTTGTTCTTTTCGTCGAAGTTGACATTGTTTTGGTGATCGAGAAAAGCAGAAAAGAGTCACCGACATTGTCTCTGTCGTGACTGACTCTTTGAATACGGTCCTTTAATACGGAAGTTTGGCATTTGTATCCCAATCAGAACAAAGCACTCAACAAATTCTTCTTTTCATACTACATCAAAGCAATCGTCCTCGTTTGACAAGAAGCAAAATATGAAGAAATAAAATTTTTCTCTTGGACTCTTTTACCCTTAGCAAAATATGTTTTTATATAAAGTTTAGATACTGGAAGAAATGATCTATGTACTTCCTTCGAACTTACTTATGAAATTTTAAAATTTCAGAGGGTTATAACTCGGAAACAAGATGATAGCGGATAAAACTGATGTTGTTGCTGGAAACTCTGCGCAAAACAACAACATTGGACTTCTGGGCCAAAACTAGAGTTAATCCCGATTTTTTTCTTGGCTCGACCCAACCTACACGTCCTAGCTTTTTGATCATTCTTATGCGGTACACCCTGTATACGCACATGAAACCCAATGAAGCACTCTGACGACTCTTTCTGTTCACGTTGCAGTATTCATTCCGCCCTTAGTGGGAACTTTACTCTATTTTTGCTCACTGAAGATCTCACATACGCACAAAATTGCTCAGAATCACATTGGAAATCTCCCTCAACTTACCTGTTCGTTTTCTACCAACACCATTTTATAGTTTTAATATATATATTATAAAAATAACAGCAGGAATCACAATTATTGTTAAATAAGCAATTTATACACACTTCAGATGTAATAATTCTACTACACTTATTATTAAGTGATGGAACTTGAACATAAAGCAGACGCCGCAAATATCTTGCTACTCGTTAAATCAAGTTGAGGTATAAGAATCGGCACATATGCTCAGCGATATAGTATAAATTCACAATGAGCATGGTTGTAGTTTATAAATTGGACACCAGAGGACTGTAGTATTAATGTTGAAAGGCTACCAGATCGCAATTTTTTAGTTTTCAAAAATTATGAATATTTGCAGGCCAAATTGCACCCAAATATTATTATAAAATTATTATATATTATTTTAATATTATAAGTATATAATTTTAATAATTATTAGTAAATATTATTATAATAAGTAATATATTTCATATGCAATAATTCTAACTTGCTGAAAAAAAGTAAAATTCCACTAAATTTTAACAAGGTACTGGTTAGACTTGATAAAAATTTACTGAGTGCAAGGGCAATACAAAAGTGCATATAATATGCATACATAAAATCCAGAACAATATAAAAAAATATGCATAACGAACCAATTTTGTATTAAGATGCGTGTAAAAAATGCTTCTAATATGTAAAATGCAAAGACTACCAGTGCTGCCAAACTTGCTAGAACTGTTGTCCATTTGACCATTTCTTAAAGAAATAAGATGAAAATAAGCTGCCCTTTTGGAATTATGGCTTTTTGAGCTACTTCCATTCACATAATTACATAATTCATAATAGCTGCGTTCCTTTTTTCCTAACTTGTATGGAAACTGGTCTAATCCGAAGTAAAAGGAACGCAGCTAATAATAATAATGGTTTGTGACATCGATAAGTTGTGATAATTCGCATAATAGCGAATTTTTCATGTCACAATGCATGAATATTTGATGTATGCATATATGCATGCACTGTGCATATTTCGTAAAAAAAAGCCGCGGACGGACATTCGATAGAGCCGCGGGTGGAAGAAGACGCAAAAGGGGGGGCATTGACGAAGAAGGGGCGAAAATTTTCTATAATTGTGTGCATCCCTTTTGTGCTGCATGCATTTAATGCATTGTGCATTGTGAACGAATTAAATAAACAAACAATTTGGATTGATGAAAATGAAATGAAATTGAATTTAACTATGAACTACTACTACTAAATACTGACTACTACTACTAACTGAATTTGATTATAAAACGCATGGAACACAACTCGAAGCGAATCGAAGCGGATAGAAAGAAATATTAAAACAATCGCAAGAGTTTCATTTTATCCTCCAGAAAACAATTCAATGGAATCTATCTATCTTCGGTAAATATATCTTGGTCTCAACATTTACATTTGGCAACCAAAATTGAAAGATGTGTAAATAAAACAACATTTAATTACATAAATATATTTGCTCGATAATAATTTGGAATTAATGGTAACTATTTAATTGGCATTTCGAATACAGTATGAATTTTTATCATTGCTAAAAAATGTACAATATTTTTTTTATTCTTAAGTTTTAGTAAACGTGCTTTTATTGAAAATATTTTATAACATTCGGGGAAGTTTTATTGTATCGTATATCGTACATAAGTACATAAATAGTAGAAAGCAAACTGTGTGTATTTTTTTGCAATCCATTTGTTGCAAATAACAAAAATGTGCTCGAAAATAATTCATTCACAAAACAGAACACTAAACTAATATTTTTAAAAGACTAAAGAAAAGATTAATTGTTGTTTTAAAGAAAAGCAAATGTTTTAGAAACAAAAATCGGAAGAGTTGCTAAATCCGTGGGTTAAAGTAGAGTGAGTGATTAATGATTGATTAAAGTTTGATTTGATTTAAAAAATTTATTGCTTTTGCAATTATTAATTAATTATTTAAAATGCAATTCTTATTGGTTTTCCCTTGATTTAATAGGTGTTAAGTGTGTTTTTAGATATTCAAATAATTTTCAAAATATTTTTTATATTTTTTAAAATCAAATACTATTTGTTTAGAATTTTTGCTGATTTGTTTATTAGAATATGTGAAAATTTGTGCATTAAATTATATGAATATATGTTTATTCAATTATTAGAATTATAAATCTTTAAATCCATTAACTTTTGCTGGCTGTTTTTTTAGGCTGTTCATCGCATCGAATCTACTAAACAAAATTATTCTTCTCTAGATTTACATATGTATTTTATATATATGTATGTTTTCATAATAATGCATATATATGTACACATATGAATTAAGTTCGTTGTTGTTGGTGGTGGTGGTCTCCTGTGACTGACTTCGGTACTGTGGGAAGATCATGCTGCGTGCAACGTTCAACTGTGTAATTAAGCTGCATTTACATTAGCTTCTGCTTGGCACATTCGGGGCAAATGATGTCGGGTCCATCGGTGATGAAACCACGTCCCACCAGGCTGGTCTTGCAGCTGGCACATACAAAGCAATCGTGGTGCCAGTGCCGATCCTCAAACGATATGAAGCGTGTGCCGCCAATTCCTGTGCAATAAAGAGGTGATTATCGACGACATTCAGCTTCATGTGGTATATACGCATATGGTTATTAATCGATAAACAACTGGTAACCTTACCAGTTATTGGCTTAACACAAGCTGTGCAACGCTTAGCAAATAGTTCACCGAAGCATTCGGCGCAGTAGGGTTTCTCATCGCGACTGGTGAAGCGTTGACCAGCCAGCGTCATGTTGCAGTTGGTGCATGTGAAGCACTCCCTGTGCCAGGGCTCGTTCTTGTAAGTCACGCCGCCAGAAGTAATGACCTAAAGCAAAACAAAAGAACATTGAGTACAACATTTGATCCTTGATTAATTAAAGTGACAAATTTTGATTCGAAAAAGAAGTAAGAGTTTTAATGTGACTTTTCCGGCAATCAAAGTAAGAAACTATATAATAAATTGTATTAAGAGGAGGATTATGTTAATTTTTGATCCCTATCACGCCGCTTGAGAACCAACCTTGCTGCATTTAATGCACCTGGTTGCGAATTTCTCTTCGTAGCAACCAGCGCAGTAGATTTCCTGCTCCCTCGGTATAAAGGACTTGGTGCCAATGACCGTCTTGCAGACGCAGCAGCAGAAGCACTTCTCGTGCCACTGCCTTGTCTTGTATTCCATCTTCTTGGTGCCTGGAAAAAGAAAAGATTAAAAAATGTAATTAACAATAACATATTCCGAATAATATAAAGATAGGAAAAAATCCTGTAAAGATAAATAATATTGTAATAAGTGAGTAAGTTTTTTTACGATGTATTCATCGGGAATCGATTACTAATTAATCGTTTTGAAAGTTTGCCAGTGACGTACATAAGTCTATCATATTGTTCTAGAATTTCCTATCAAACATTCATTAACTTTCATCAAATCGAAAAGAATCGGTGAAATCATTCAATTTTTTATGGCAATATCCATAAAAAACCTAGAAAAACGTTTAAGTATTTGTTATATTAATATGTATGCATGTAAGTGTATGAAGACTTAGTAACGGTAAATTTGCGTTTGACATGCGACTATTTTATGGCCCCCAGATTGATGCAAGTTCAACTGAATTGTTTGGTAATCGATTGAGAATAAACGGTGAAGAGAAACTTTTTTGTTGCATTTGTGACATTGACAATTTCTCTATAATATTTTACTTTTACATATGTTCAGTACTTTGCCAATATTCTAGTGCCAGCCACCATAATAAATAGCGGCAAATAACTGTCATAGAGTTCTGAAAAGTAATGATAATTTTACTTTGGTTTTTCCTTTCACTTCGAACGAGAATTTTTGGTGTAACTCGAAACAGAAATGTGATATTTCAACAAACATCTATAGTTTCAACAATTCTAATTCTAAACTCGTAATTTATATAGGAGTATGGTGGGCCATCAGCTGGTTTCCTTTTAAAACTGCTATAGAATTAAAACTTGTGAAATAAAAAAATTACAGATTTATTATTATAATAAAAACAACTTTCTTCCACAACTAAGCAAAAGGTTTACTCCTTTGAATACAACATTAAATTTTAGAAAACATTGAATGGTGTTTTACTACAGCAATTTTCAAAAGAAACCAGCCGATGGCCCACCCTTTCTTTAAGTTTCGTGCCAAAAATGTAGACTTCAAATGAAATTAAGCTGAATGAAGTACACTTTTTCTATTTATTAAAGAAAACATTTTTTATATTTTTGTCCTTCGAAGTACTTTTCGAGACCCCGAACCTTATGTGCTGAGTTGACAACATTTCATGATTCATGATGTTAAGTCACTAATTTTAATGATGAATAATTTATTTTTCCTTTCAAATTTGACAAATAATTTTTTTAATGATTTCATTTCTTTTTCGTTTTGAATGAAGATTCAAGATTTATCATTATTAGTCATTTGTTTTCATACATTGAAATAGATTTTATGTGGGTGGCTGTTCACGGTTGTTCCCAGTCAAGAGTCACCAACTGAGACTTTAAAATGGTCAATCTTCAAAAAAATCTTCTTTTAACAATATGATTCAGCGAAGAATCATTATAATAAAAAAATTATAGACATAGCTTAGCAACAAGTTATAGAAAAATATGTGAACGAAGTTCATCAGTTTTTTATTTATTATATCATCACAGATGGTTTGAGCGCTCTTCGCTCACATTTGGTTTTAACAAATGTTTTAGCTTAGAGTAAATCCGTCGTCTTTTCGTAGCGATTCGATAGTGAATCCAAGAAATCATTCAAGTACTATACTCAAATATGTATAAAGTTGCTTTATCCGTAAAATAAAATCGATTGTAATAATAATAACAGATATCGTTTTATATAAAATGTATTGATAGATCTTGGAGATTATTGTATATTTTAAAATGCTGAAGTTTTTATTGCGATTTGTTGATTTTCTTTCGGTTTACCTGCTTTGGTAGCTTGTGGATCACCCAGGCGACAGAAGTCGCCCAGAGTGCAGTAGAATTTTCGGTTGTCTTCAGCAGCCGATGCATTCGGTAGAAACATACTCAGCACAGCGATGTCCTCGTTGTTCTCTTTGGCTTTCTTGATGCGATCGGCACCGATTGTCTTTGTTTGCAAACGGAGACGAGACTGCATACGCGACGATAAAACCTCAACATCGCTCATTTTGTAATGATTATGATTATATTGATAAGATCCGTAGTCTTTATAGACACTTACTCGATACACAATTAAAACAATAACGATTGAGAGAAATTCGAATTCCTTATATTATTCTTTCGATTATTAATCTGTTGTCAAATAACATTTCATTATAGCATCATTAGCATCGATAGAAAGAAAGAGAGACACCTGTTTAGAGGAAACTTTTAGAGCACATTTCATCACGCCCATTTTTTGTGATGGACCTAATATTGATTGGACCAGAATTCCAAGAAGTTTTTAATGAAGCGATTATTATTAATACAGATTATGTAGCAGATTATTAATGCAGATTATTAATATAGATTATATAGCAGATTCTTAATACAGATTATTATTAATTAACTAATGCTTTTAAGATTTAAGAAAAGGATTTAGAGAAGATTTAAGGAAGAAGAAACCCATAACTGGATCCATAATCTAATCTGATGCATATATTTTATCTAACAATGAACAACGTCACTATTTAATCATTTGTACTCGTATCTCATGACGTAAACATGCATTTTATGTGCCTATGTACGAGTATAGACATTATTTCGAAGTGTTGCAATAGAGTTTTTCTAGTTACATGCACGTAGTGTAAACGATATGATAAAATCAACAAAAGTCAAGCCATAAAAGTGATGAAAGGAGATGATGAGACAGTTTCATAGATATTAACGGTTAATCGCCCAGAAACTTATCATTTAGGAATGTGTTTAAGTCGCGATTAAATTACGAAGTGAAATCCGTGATCTCGGATATATGTAAGTAAAAATTACTATTAATATCAGGGTACTATACATCAGAATCCATGAATAGTACATCGAGAAATGCGAGGTTTGGCTGATTCAATGTTTAATTTGTTTGTTTCAATCTTTCCATATCTGCTGATTAATATTAATTAATTAAAATTATCTACTTGAGAACTACTCGCATACTTTTTTGGACATACGAGTAGTGTAACCAAAAACCGATATCCGAAAGTTTTTCTCAAGCGGTTCAAGTTTGTTAAAGCTAAATTAAATTTAGATTTTCTTGTTGTTTTCCCTCAAAGTTGCTGGGCTTTTTTTTCTGGTTAATTTTTATCAATCGATCAGTTAAGGTACGAAATCTGTTTTCGATTATTTGTGAACTTGTGAGAAGGTATTAAAAGTGAGTTTTTTTAACTCGGCTACATTTTTACTTCCACTGACAGTAGCTTGAATACGAAATTTGTTAAGCATGCGATGTGATAATTTATTACTGTCTCGTATTTGGATGTGTGTTCAATTTCCGTTGTTTGTTTTTATTACCGTTTCGATTTTATTACTGAAATCGATTTAATTGCTTGTTGTTGTTGTTATAGTTTGGGCCGATTTTTTATGCTTTATTTTTGGCAAATCTAGCGACAGTATTCATGACTAGTTCATGTTTAATTTGCATTTTGTCGGTTTTTTTATGATCGAAACACAATAATGAGTAATCTGTTGTAAGAGAGAAGTGATTGTTGAGGAAAGTAAATATAAATATATTGCATTTGATTGCTTTATAGTAATTTAATTGCTTTAATGTATTGAAATGTTTTCTTAAAGTATTGTAAGCCATTTTTGCCATCGGAGCAAAAGTTTAAGTTTACAATATACAGAAATGCGAGTTAAAATATTCTAAGTCAGCACTCCTTAAAAAACACAACAACAACAACAACAACAACAATAAAATTAAGTATAACATTATAAACAATGAAATAATTCGCAAAACTAATCCGATGCTTTAAACATCAGCTGTTGTCTGATCACACATGATAATTATATTACGCATTATAGAAGCAGGTAGACAGACAGACAGACAGGTCGACACACAGATAGACAGGTCGACACACAGATAGACAGGTCGACACACAGATAGACAGATGGATGGATAGATGTTGTCATTAATAACTGAATGAGTTTGATTGAAATTCAAAATTTTCTCTGCCCTCAAAGTATTCATTCATAAAGTGCACGAGTTGAACTCTCATTCAAGCTTCGAAAAGGCTTTTGAATCGAGTTTCTAATCGAGCTGACTTCAATTGCTACCAGATGTTTGTTTATTTCCACATTTATTCATATCACTTGCATTACTAAATAATAATGCAAAAATAAAAGCTAATACTTCACATTCGAAGTATGTGATGGATTTTTCAAACTTTCATTCGGTTATTCTTGACCTCGAAATTGATTGGGATTGGGATTGAGATTGATTCGAGTGATTCAAGTGACAGCCACCCACTCATCACTGTCAGCCTGTTCAAGCTCAATGACAGTTGTTGTTGTTTCCAGAGCAACGGCAGATGATCGAATTTGTCTCAATAATTGTCGCAATATTATTTCATTATTGAGCATTTGGAGCATTGAATGGAGTTAAATTTTATTTATCTTACTCTTGATTAATTAAGTTATACTTCATGGTTATATACTATTTCAAATATACCAGGATTAGTTAACTAATTACACAAAAGCGAAAAACCAAAAAAGGAATCGAGTGTATTTATTAAAAATACGAGGAAAAACGGATCGATTTCCGGCATTATTTTGACAGGTTTGCAGAGGCGGAATATGAGATATACATATGAGTTGTCAGTCGTACTTTTGAAATCTTGTTGAATCCATTTATTGTGATACTTAATTGGCATTTGAAACATTGATGAAGTTATTCATGAGGCAGATAGCATTTTTAGTATTTGAAGTTCAGTTACATTACATAATTTACCGCTACGTTTATTGGGGAAAAAGAAACCATAATTAATCCTTAAAATGCAATGCAGATTTCTCTAAGATAAACCCACAAACAATTTATGCATGTGATTGATTAATTGAAGTGATTTAATGTGATATAATATTGTATTTACCATTTGTGAAGAGTATAGCGAAAAGTAGCTAAGAATAAATAGTTTTAGTATTGTTTAAAGATAATATTCAGTTGCTGATCGATCGATCGATCGATCGATATGACGGAATTGAAAAGCGGACGGACAGAAAGCTAGAGGAAGACGAGTGCAGTCAGTCTGATGGACATGAGAAATGAAAGCAAGCGATGATTTATAATAGAAGCATGAAAATATTGCAGATTAACGAACCCACGACGATGGTTGATAAGAGGCTAACTTCACTTCTTC
This sequence comes from Myopa testacea, assembly GCA_949629155.1. Taxonomy (NCBI): domain Eukaryota; kingdom Metazoa; phylum Arthropoda; class Insecta; order Diptera; family Conopidae; genus Myopa; species Myopa testacea. Next base: position 37,256,408 of record OX451348.1, on the reverse strand, counting down.
AATATAAACAAGCAGCCTCATTTTAAGGACAGCTGAAAATGCATGCAGACTCTGGATTAACTTAATACTAAAGTGATTATGAATCTGATGAAATGATGAATGAAAATAAAACCATGATTAAAAAATGAGTTGTTACTTTTCCGTTAACATCCGCTTCCGGTAGAGAATAAAGAGCAAGAAAATAAAGAGGAAGGAAGAGTAAGGGAGGAATTTAAGAATGCATGAATTTTGATTAATTTTTGAATGCCTTCTTTCAACACCCTGAAGAATGTTTATTTTACGAATGCATTCTTTCAGCAGAATTTCTCAAATGATACTTCTATGTATCTCTCTCTTTCTCTCTAATTGAATTGTGGAAATTTCAATTAATTTATGAAATGCTCACTCTGTTTACCATTCAAATGTTAACATCTGTTGTATTCAAAATACTATAATCAATAAATTAAATGCACTAATTTTAGGTGAAAATAAAATGTTTTGAATTTTTAAGGGTTTTCAGAATTTTCAATTTACACTTTGAAAAAATCAAAGACTAAATAAACAGCAATTAAACAAGTGAATTTGAATGAACGTATGCACGAATTAAATTCATTCATTGAAAAGTTAAGTAAATGTTGCTTTTGATTTTTGTTTTGATTTTGATACCGAGATCGAGACCCGAGCTTCTTTCTCAACCATTTACCGTACTTATTGAATGCCGATTGTATACTGACGTCTGACTGCATATCGTCGGCAGTTAATCGCCACGGAGTTGCCATTTCAAAAGCTCCTGAAAGCAGCCAGTGGCGTTAATATATTTTTCACAGTTAAAAACAAGCACCGACATTTAGACTTTTAATTCTAACCGTCCAACTGGTCTCAATCTAGATCTCACTCTCTCTCTCTCTCTCTCTCTCACTCTGCTCTCTTTTCTCTTTGCAATTTTCCGGAGAGGCTTCTTTTCTTTCAACCAGCCTTAAAACGAAGTGAGTGCCGCCTGCCTCATTTGATGTCAAGTTGTTTAGTTTCGAGCGAAGCAACAATATTTTATGTTGACAACACATAATAAAAGTTCTTCATAATAACAGGGTAGTTAAGGTTTATGTTAAGCAAGTTGTTTGCTAAGCAGTGGAAAAGTGATGATGATAGTGATTGAGGGAGAGAGAGAGAGAGATGAAGAGAGAGCGAGAGAGAGATGAAGAGAGAGCGAGAAAGAGCTGTATGACCACAGTGACGGCCTGAAGATTATTTTACATTCTTTACATTGGGATTATCTACGTATATTTTGATAAGAAAAGAAGAATAAAAGAAGATGAAGCTAAAATAATGTAGACAAAAAGTAGTCTTTAAAGTAATTAGAGTTGTTTGATGGTAAATCTTTTGAGAACTTGTAGAACATCAAGTTGTTGGTTCAATTAATCTGTACTCAATACAATATTAATAACATTCTGACTTGGTGAGAATGAGTTCATTTATGTCAATAAAAAAAATCAGATATACCAGTAAAGGTTAGCTTAGTTATAAGTGGGTCAGTTATAATATGGTGCACCTCGGTGGCAATTAATGCAAAACTAGCAATTTATGGTCTTGCCTTTGATAATCCCGAAATATAATCTTAGAATACTCTTGAAATAACCCTACATCCGAAGGTGAAAGAATATATCAAGTTCATCCTTCCGTTTGTAATGCACAGAAACGTAGGCGTGGCAGATATAGAAAAGTTATCAAAGATGGCACTCTTTCTGGTTTCTTTTGAGTCTAACCGTTGAGTCGGTTCCATGATTCTTCATACTTAGGAGAAAATAGCAGAGGAAATTGATTTATTTACTATAAAAAAAACTCTTAGAGAGTTTTAAAATCCAGCGTCTTAAAGTTTTAAACTCCAGAACGCCACTGAATTTGTTTACTCTCTGGAATTATTCCGAATACAACTCGATACACAGACACTCAAGCAACCCTCAGCAACAAGTAAAAAAAAGCTGCAATTTCTATGAGAATCATTGCCGCCTACCCACGGCACGAGAACAACACCTACTTAATGGCGAGCTGATTACAGGCATGTTGTTGTTGTTGGAATTGTTATTGTTATTGTTATAGTTACTGTTACTGTTACTGTTACTGTTGTTGTTGATGTTGATGTGGTTGGTTTCATATTTAGTTGCATCAGCAGCAACATTGTTGGTGTCATAAATTTCAATTCATAAGCAATAAATAAAGGAAGCAGTTCCTTCGGCCTTTCAAATATTTTCTTCGACCTTAATTAAAACTCGCAAAATGCTGTCTTAGAAGCTGAAATCTGTTGCTCCAGTTCGTTAGAGATGCTGTTTGAGCCTGTATTGCGCTCAGTACAGCATCTTTTTGCGACATAACCGACAAAATGCTCGAATCAGAAGAGTTAAAATATTGAACTAAATAACTATTATATTTATAAACTATTTTGCGCTCAGACTGTAATATTCATTTGAAAGAAATTCGAAGTTACTACTGAATGATTTGGGGATATCTTCTGTAGTTCCGTAAACGTCTTCAATTCGGTCCAAGCAAAAGCTGAATCTACCTACGCCACTACTACTCTAAAATACGATAATAAATTCAATAGTTTAAGGAATAAAATATAAAATTTTGATTTCCACATTTAATTTTGTAACTGCTTCATTTGGGCATCGATTAATTTAATGCTTTGTTTGCTTTCATAATTTATCTAAATGTTAGTTTTAAAAATAAATTTGTATAAATTATTTATTATAAAAGAATTCGTGCATATTTCAAATTAAAAACTGTGACAAGTTTTTGAATTTTTTTTTAAGATTTATTAGTTAGTTTATTTAAATGTAAAAAGTGTGTACAGATTTTTATTTTTTGGCATGGTGATCGATCAGGCTTGGATTTCATTCCGATTTAATTCATTTCGTTTTCTTATTTGAAATATTTGTACAATAATATTGCAAAGCAACCTTAAAGTATAATTATTTGCCAACAGACGAAATAATTTATTCATTACCGAGTTATTTGCGTTCAGTTAATCGTCTACATTCACTTCTTAATGGACATCACATTAATTATCTAAATTTAATTGCAGGATGTCTCACATTAAAATGAAATATTGTGCTTTTTTTTGTGTTTTCAATTCGTTGAGTGTAATATTATTATTCATATTAATTATAAGTTCTTTCAACTCTTGAATGAAATACGACGCAAATGTTTTTCACTTTTAAACTGAGTCGAATTCCAACTAAGAAAAGACTATAATGACTATAAGGTTATTGAGACCCTTGAAACTAGCTCAATCTCTCATCTGACCAGTCTACAGAGACATCTAGCAGCAGCTCAGTGAAGAAAGCACGAGGACTTAGATCTACGATCTAAGAGCTTCCTAAGAAAGCTCGACCTCCGACTGAGGACACGGTACCGGAATCATACCGTTTCCAGCTGAACGAGAGGAGGTGATGAAGGTCACTCGAAGGGGGGAGGGGGGGGGGGGGGGTCGGTTGGCAAACGCAAGTCATAGTTGTTGGGAGTTGTAGTTGTCTTTTCCAACTGATTTCAAATATTCAGTATACTTAGTTTAATCCATTTTCGTACAATAAGTTTTTTATAATATGAGTTTTTTTTGGTTTCTAATGCAAATTATTTCGTAGTTGGTTCAAATAATAATGAATTCTTCAGCGTGGGAACAACTGGTTTTTGTTATTCAAAAGAATAGTAATCGTTTTCTAAATATTTCAGTGTAGGTTGCTTTATAGAAATAAAAATTCCCTTCCTCACAAATTGACTCATGAAAAGACTTCGTATTGATTTCCGTTACGTGTGTCAATAAAAGTAAAAGTAGTTTTGAAATTAAAAACTGGTTTAAAAATCAGTATGGAACGGAGAGAAAACGATTTCCGTATTTCTAAATGATTCTTTAAATATTTCAAGTAATATTTTCAAGTAATTCTTGATACAATCAGTATTCATATTCTAAGATCTTAAAATTTGAGCAAAATAATAACCACTAAGAATTTTAAAATATCTCATCTACATATTAATCAATAATTTGAGTTATTCTATGTATTTATTATCTATTTATTATCTATGTATTTTATCTCTTAATAAACATATTCATCTCATGCCGTCGATTATTCTTAAGTGACTGATTCCAGTTACTATTCTTTTTTGACTATTTATTTTGCAAAAACATGCATTTGAATTGTATTCCAAAATTAAAAAATTCCATCTTTTCTCGGAAAAGGTTACTTTTCCTTATAACAACGTTTAGTGTTCATTAATATTGTTATTTTCCTTAATGCAAACGTGAATATTACTTGAATTGCAGCGATCAATTAATTAGTTTTTAATACCATGAGTATCAGTACTGAAAACCGGATCACGTCCCACAATCCACCCAGCATTCGTTACTGATCTCTGTTATACGATCTCAACGCGTAAATAATTACGTTTTTTTGCTGTTTTGCGACACGTAAATAAGATTAAATCTTTGTATTGATCTGCTTTAAATTTGTGAAAGTCGGTGTATTTTTTATTGACATTTTTCTTGACACTCTGGCTTGAAGTAGCGCCCAGTTTGTTGAACATGGCGTTGGCGGATATTCGAATTATTCGGTTCGAATGTCGAAGCTCAACTTGAGGATGTTGAAATAAATATATTTTTTAAAGAGCACAAGTGTATGATTGAAAAAACCGAATACACAATGTCCTCGTTTCTACAAAAAAAGATTCAAAAAGATTCCATTTAAGTTCATTCAGGTCGAAGTACGAATGGTATTCATTCATTCATTCATTGAATTCAATTCCATATTTTAAAAAGTTAGCAACTTCGAACCTAGCAATGATGATCTAATTTAGTCCCTCATCTCTCTCATCATCTATGAGCGGATGGACAACCGCGGATCTTGTGGTGCACCGCAATCGAGATGTTAATCAACACTTTAAAATTCATTTTACAAGCTGAACAACAAATCTTAGCTACCTTTTTAGCTTCGGGACGAGATGCGAGACCAGCAGCAGCGGTCTGTGAGTCCAGAATATTCAACAGTATTTATTAAAAACCGGTGACACGTAACGAAGCCTCGTTTGAGTACCGTCGTATACCGGATTCTTTTGCGCGAGTCTTTTGCATAGCATGCATATACAAATACTCGTAATAAGTGCAGGATAGATAAATGCGTCTCCAGAACCAGACGACGGATGGATGATTGGCGGCCGAATGAACGGGGACCATCTGTGGCCACAATTACGATTCCTCAAGTTCATTAAAACCGGTTCAATAACTTGGTAGTCGAAGCGTAATGAATCTGTTGATTAATCAACTCTATTTGGAGCAGTTTGACGGGCGGTTGCTGGACATGACTGGCAACAAATTGACTCAATCTGCAGTGTCGCCTGGTTAACATGATGCTGGACAAGTCGCACAAATGAGATGTGGAATAAAGTGGGAAACATGAATGAAAATTAAATGAGTGCTATTATAGTTAAGAACAGAAAAGTTCTTAGAAAATATACCGGGTGTTCCATGGTATGTTCCTACAGGCTAGGATCTGTAGGTTGAGTCGAGACAAGAACAAAACTCGAAATAGTTAGAGAATTTCTGCTTACAGTTTTTCAGTTTTTGCACAATCAAAGATAATTTCTTTAATCTACTGTTTAAATTAGGTTTCTATGTCAAACAGTTTTTGAGAAAATGTTGAGTTTTAGAAAAATGGTGGAGAAATTCTCTTTTCAAAGGCCGGCGCACGATTTGTGGAAAAAATGCATTGCCTACATTTAGGCACAATTATAATATCACAGAATATGCAAGATTTCATTCGTTTTACTTAGTAATCAACAAAGACCATTAATTCAACTTATTTATTAACTTATTTAATATTTATATCAGTTACTATAAAATGCTTTGACTCAAACTTACCAGCACGGAACACATCGCCGCAACCATCGCAACGTGATGCGAACTGTGAATCGTAGCAGGAGCTACAGTAAATCTTGTCGGCCTTGGCACCGAACTGCTTGTCCACCAACGACAGGTGGCACTTGCAGCACAGGAAGCAGGCTTCATGCCAGTGCTTATCTTTGTAGGAGAGATCCTGCAAAGAGAAATGCATTGTAATCCATTAGAAAACTCGATTATATTGTGTAATATATTAGAAAATGGGAATTTGGCAGGATTTTCTTGGACTAATTATAAGCTAGATATTTGAAGTAACCCAAAATACGATTGAAGAACTAAGCTCTGACAAATAACTTTACAAATAACTCTATCTTTATAAATAATTCCATCTTCATAAATAATTCGATCTTTACAAATAATTCGATCTTTAGAAATAATTCCATCTTTACAAATAATTCCATCTTTAAAATAATTGTAAACAAAAAATTGTTCTAATACTTAATAAAATACAATTTTTTCTTATACAATTTCAATGACAACTTCATTGAACTGAAATTCCTTAAATTAAGAAGAAGTTCCACTTTGAATAAAAATTTCTGCATCCTCCACGCAGATCATCGCGCAATTTTTTCCATCTTCTCTCGTAATGAAGTGAAAATTATTCTATACATACTCTATTTTATTTATTATTATCCTCTATATACATATACTCTGTTCTATACATCAAATCAAATGAAAATTATAGTGCTTTTGAAAAGTACTTGAATTAAAAGTAATACATATCATGGATGGATGGAGCATAGAGTAGAGTATGTAATGGAGTTTGTATTGGAGTTTTATTCCTTACCTTCGAGTCGATGCCAATGATTTTGTTGCACTCCTCGCAGGTGTTCGCAAACACGTTCTCATAGCAACCGATGCAGTAAGGATGATCGTCGCGTATGACGTAACGTTGCCCGGTCAGACTTTCGTCGCATTGCCAGCAACAGAAGTGGCCCGAGTGCCAGTCCTTGTTCATGGCTTTCGTGTACTCACCGCTGAAAATTAACTGAAATGGGAAGAGATTCCTTTTAGAAGTCTTTGCAAGGGTGTGACATGAGGGCGGTAAGGGGGGAAGCTGTGTACTTCGTTTTGTTGTGTGTTTTTTCTGTGGTGTCAGGTGTGGATTGTAATTTTAGACAAATGTACATATTTTCAGTGTTCAAGAGTGGTTTTTTTTTTGGGTAAACAGTTTAGTTTTATTAAATCTTTTCTTATTTTGAGGCTTTTCTTTTAAGTTTTATTTCTATGTTAAGGTTTTAGTTTTATTCTAAGGCTTTAGTTTTATTTTAAGGCTTTAGAAGGTACCTTTTGTTAGTTCGAAGGAGTAAACGTGTCGCTTGTGCTGGGTTTTTGAGTATTTTGGAATTATTTGTTCAGAGTTTTGTTCTTTTTTTTTGTGAAATAAACGAGTTTTTGGATTTTCAGTTTTTTCTTGTGTGATCTGTGAAAGTCACAAAGTGAAAGTTTTCTGTTTTCTGTCGTTTTTGTTTTAAGTTTAAGTTTAAGAAAGAACTGAGTGATATAGTGAAGGATTAAGTTTCTGTTTCTGTTTCTTATTTGAATTTTATATTTTGCAATCATATTGATTTCAATAATTGGAACTGATTTCTTTTCAAATTTTCTGCCCTTTCGCCCCCCCCCCCCCCCCTCCATTAGGCTTAAAAAGCGGAATTGAATTGAGTCCCATCAATCTTTCAAATATTCCAAAATACAAAAATCGCTACGTGGACTGTACTGCCTCCATGGCGGAGGATGGACGGACGTCCTCCGCGTCCAGTCCACGTACACACCCACACACACGCCTCGGAACGACACGTACCCCTTCTCATCGTTGGTCTGCTCCACCTCCGTTATTTGCAGATCGGAGCTCTGTTCGGTCGATTCGCGGCGTTTCGTCGTTTTCTTAACTTTACGCGTTTTCTTAACTTCCGAAACCGTTTGCATTACTTCGACATCAGCCATTTTTTAGGATTTCTTTTTTGTTTCTGTTTGTTTTTTGTTTGTTTCGTACGATTCGATATTCTTTCCTCGAGCAGAAAGTAACAAGAAAATACTATTGTATATATTTTGCTAGTTAACCGATGGATTGAAACGATATACAATGCAATATTATTTGCTATTCGATATTGCGAAATTGTTTTCGCTATCGTCTTCGGAAACGTTTTAAACTTCCTCGAGTCGAAATATCAACTGTTGTCTACCGTTCAGATTTCGTTCAAATATTCTGAATAATTATTGTAATTCTTCTTATTTTCGCTCTGCACTGCATGCTTGTTCTTGCCCGCTGCCTGCCTGCCTGCCTGCCTGGCGGCCCGACGCTATTTCGCTCGCTTTTCATTTTCGCTCGTTCAAAAGTTCGAGCGAGCGGAGGAGACGCTGTGTTGCTTGATGTCGAATGTCTTGTATAAAAATACATGCAATGAATGAAGAATAAAACAACCCGCTCTGAGTTCAGAGCGTCGTCGTGTTGGGAAAGTCGACGAAAGGAAAACAACAACAACAACAACAACAATGATAATAATGACAGGCATTTCTGTTGGTGTTGCGATCGCATTTGTGTTCTAAGTATGTGTGTATGTCTGTATGTGTGTGAGTATGTCTGTATGTGTGTGTGCCTGTATGTGTGTATGTCTGTATACGTGTGTGTACATACATACAAACGGATGTCTGTCTCTCGCATACACACACAGAATCTATTTCGATTTTCCATCTCATGGAATAGAGTAAAAAAAAGCATCAACCCAGCCCCGTAAAAGTGTAAAAAGTGAGAGAACGATTTTTTCGAGAGACTCAATAAACACTCTGAGAGTGGAAGCAGTGCAGTTTTTGTTTGAAAAACTTAAAATCTTGAATAGTTTCAATAATTTTGTAGTTTTTCTTATACCACTGTTAAATCTGTTAAAATTAAATCCCATACAAAACTATTGGCACCTGATTTTTGAGCTGACTTTTTATATTTTTTAAACAAATTTAAGTTTAAAAAGAAACCAGCTGATGGCCCACCATATATGTATATACATATATATTGAAAATGTATGTAACAATAAAAATACTAAAATATATATAAAATAAAGAACTCAATATTTCAATATTTCATTTGTAGAATTTCTAGTTTGAAGTCTACTTGAGACTCGGTTTTTGTTTTTGTAATAGTGTACAACGCCACTGCGAATGCGGATTGTATGAAGTTTTCTAATAACAACATTTCAAAATATTGAACAATATCGTAAACGTAAACGTAAATGGTTTGTTTTAAAAATAGATGAGTGCGTCGTATAGAGTATAAGAAAGTGTACCATAGAGTAGAAACAATTCTTTAAAAGCTGTCAATACATTACGTAAGAGTTTTCAATAATAGAAACGCTTTCAGGTGGAAAGGGGGAAAACTTGGTCATAAATTGTATAGAAATTTTAAATATATTTTATAAGTTCTTGAAAAAACAACAGCAACAACAATAGTCGGCGTTTTTTAAAGGCAGAATTTTAAAAAAACAAACAACTATTGCAACAACAACAACAACAACAACAACAACAACAACAACAACGACAACGAGAGCAACAGCACTCAAGAGAACAACAGCAATCAAAGAGAAGAACAACAACAACAACGAGAGCAGTAGCAGCAGCAGCAGTCGCTGTAGTGTATCGAACACGCACAAAAAGTGTTCTCTTGCGTGTGCGTGTGTCTCTTTTTGTACATACACATGTATGTATGCGCGCGTGTGCATTCCCGTTAGTGGGCAGCCAGGCAAAAATCGTTGGGCGGGAAAATTCTGTGCGGTGAAAATTTGTTGCTGGTGCTGCACACGACACACAACAAGTTGAGGTAAAAAGCAGATCGAGCAGAAATAAATTAAATTTTCACTTGCTGTTTACTACTGCTTGATCGTCTTCTTCTTCTTCATCTTTAGCTTCTTCTTCTTCTTATACTAGTTCTCCTAACTTCCCTCCCATGTTGATGTTTTAGTTAATTTTTAAAAATTTCCTTTCAATCATTAAATATTATTTGAACTCAGATATAAAATACACATGGTATCTTTTTGGAGATACTCAGAGAAAAGTCTTCCACGCTCATCCCGAGAAACGGACACCATGACCTTGCCAGGAAACGGAACCACCTTCTTTGGAGTCGGCTTTCCGCTTTTAATCCAGTGTTGATCGTTCTTCCGTCTCCGGTGTGAAGTGACGGAAGCTATTCAATCAAATGTCATAAAGATGTCAATTCGATGAGAGATGATATTCGAAACACTTATTAATCTACCCTCGTACCTCCATGTATTGTATATTTAAATAGATTATATAATGTTACTTGTTTCTACTCTATGTACACATGTGAAGGATAAATAAATAGCAAAAAAGGAATGGAAAATAAAAAATGTTTTAAAGCACGCAGCTAAAATTATTTTCATAAAGCGATCATCATAAAAAACGACCATAAAAACAATTTCTTGGCAGTGTTTGGACACTGAAAATAAAAATTGAAATATTTTCGGTTTCGTATTTAAGCAACTTAAATTTGTCTGTATGTATATGGTATATGGTATATAATATATATTGTAGAAAATACTATGTAAAATAATGTTTACATAGTATTTATACTGTTTATTTCTCCGATCATCTCTAACAAACTCTGATTTAATTTTATTTGTCACAGAACTAAAGTAATTACAATTTAGTTCTCACATTAAATAATTATGTACAGTTTAAACTTTCTCTTGAGGCATCGTATATATTTGTAGATATTCAGATATTTTACTGAATCCAGACTCCAGACTGCAGACTTCAGAGTCCCGAAGTTTCTCTATAATGAGCTTGAAATCATGAGCAATCATTTAATAGAACTCTCTCTGCTAATGTTATAGAATTAGAATTGAGAAAATATATAGTATATACTTGAAAATATAATATTTTCGAATGATTTTATTTAAAGGCCCTCCTTTTAAAGACGCTCAAGACAAGAAACCAGCCGATGGTCCATCCTTTGCAATACATACTCGTATATGTGTATATACCATATATGTGAACAATATATGTATATATCTCTCTCTCTTTTTTTTAGTAATTCTAAGGTTAGTTTAGATTTTGTTTTTGTTTTAGATAAATTACACAACAACTGTTGCTTCACAAACAATTAGCTGTTGATCTAAATAACTATTTGCAGATTATTATTAATCTGAGTGCAGGCAGCCATGAAAGCTTTTTACAACAAATAAAACCAGAAAAAACATCAAAAACTAAAAACATGTCTGTCCGTTGTTAGTCATGAATGCAAAATGTTGTTCCTAATTAAAAGACATGCCGAAATTTCTACAAACTTATTTACGAATGAAAAACATTTCATTAAAATATTAGAATCCAAACGAATTATTTAAAAAATAAAATAAACCAAAAACAAGAAAACAAAAAAACACACGCTGCACTGAAACCTGATGAAAGGTATTATTTTTAGACAAACACTGATGGCTGTGTTGTTGGTTGTTTCTCTGAACAATAATAAAGCAACAATTATAACAGCGGCACCAACAATTTAATAGCAGAGGAGCATCCAATCGGTCGGCCAGTCGGGTTTTTCGAAAATATGAAATTTTCATATTTTTCATTGAGTTTTTTCTTATATTAAAATTTCTCTTTTGAGATTTTCATTTTCGTGCGATTTTCTTGTTCTTTGCAATACGATCTAGAAAATCCAAAACGAAAAAAATTACTACATTTTTGCGCTAGCTTATGCAACATTCTCTAATAATACGAGTGCGAGCTGGTCGAAAGTGCAGTCCACGTTGCTGTAGAGGTGCTGTACTGCTGCTCGCTGCCCTGATGTTGGCCTAAAATTATTTGACCGAAATACAAAAATAATCACCAAGTTCTCGATCAAAATGCATTTCGCATCAAGTCGCATTCTGCATGATCTCGTTTTTATTTATGTAGTAATAAAAAAAAGAAGAAGAAAAAAAAAAAGAAAATCACAAAATATGATGTGTTTAAGTAACAAAGAAAAATATGATGATGATTATGTTTTTCATTTGTCAAATTTACATATAATGTGGTTTATCTTTTTATCATAAATCTTTCAAAAGAATTCGCAAAAAAAAAGCCAAGAAATATTGCTGCAAATTAAATGAATTTCTTTTGAAGTAACCTCTTTTTTTTTTGTTGACAGCTGTAATAATTCACGGTCACTTAGGTGTGAAAAATGCATTTTAATCACCTACGAGTACTCAACGTGTATGAAAATTAAGTACAATAACAACAAAAACAACAAAAACAACATTATATCAGCCTTCATACCCTTGAGACATATTCTCGTCTTTAGGATCTGAATTAAATGCATTATTTGTCAATGTTAGCGACTAACAATTTAGGCCAATACAGCTCATTAGAATAGACGTCCTACATAATTTAATAACTTTTCTCAATAAATTATAAATGAAAAGTATTGAATGAATTCTCTTTCTGTTTCTGTTTCTCGACGAGTAGATTTACTATTCATAGTTTTATTTCTATTATTATTGTGTTACAGAGAAATTAAAGGTATCAACTATTGAAATATGGGTTAAGATTATATAATATACCATAGATTGATACGAAATAATGGCCTTTTATGTTCATTTGTGTTGTGACGAAACAAGTTTCCATTTAAATACGTATTTACCAAGAATATTAAATATTCTAAATAAGAGAATAAGAGAAGAGAATAGTAATAAGGAAGTGTAAGGTAACGTCATTAAATTCGATTATTATTTCAATTATTAGAGGTTAATTTTTTTAGTTTTGTGAAGCGATGTATTATTTCATTTCCTCCGAAAGACTTTCGATCAAAGAATTTTTCACCAGAGGTCATGAGCGTGTAGGGTGTACGTTAGCTTCGGGCAGGCCGAAGATAGCACTCTTTCTGGTTCATACAGAAGAAGAAGCAGAAGAAGAAGAAGAAGAACAGGTGAACCAGGTAGACTTCTACGATATGATTTCCGTTCAATGGTTTAGCCAATTATTAATCTATTAAGAATTATTTATTGTATTATTTTGATTGCTATTCGGAATTTGTTAAGCTTGTCGGAATTATAAAGGGTCAAGAAACTATCAAGTTTTTATTATTTGGCATCAGCTCCACCCGCCTCCGCAGAGCTATGAACTTAATTAATAGTGTCGCGTGTATAGTCTTTGATTTAGATTCAATTCTAAATACTTTTAGTTTTTTATGGTTCAACAAACAGAAAAAGCGAAATTACAACATATTGGAATTTATGTTGTTTCACAGATTTTGTAAAATAAAACAATTTCTGTCACGATTAATTAATTATTAATTAGGCAATTTAAGCCTATTTTTATTTATGTTGTGGATTCGTTTGCTTTTCTATACCCAACATTCGATGGTGAAAGAAGGAGGGGGGGGGGGGGGGGTGTATATTAAGTTTGCCCTTCTGTTTGTAACGCTAACTAATGAATGGGTCGAGGAAGGATCTTTTTCCAGTTCCAAAAACTATTCAAACCCTTTTGAGGCAAATCTAAACTAAACGCATTTAAAATATTCTATTTACTCGAATATAACAATGAATTCCATTAATGAATCGTTAGTTTATTCAATAATATATACATATGTATATTTATTTTTGTATTTGCGTGTTTTCACAAATATTTTCATTTCAGTTTTTCCACACATTAACAATGGAAACACTGAATTGAATTGAATTTTTATAAACGAAAAGCACTTAAGATATTTTCTTGTGCGGCAACGAAAGATATTTTTATTTTCAAGCGAAGAATTCAATGATGACTTAATTGCATTTTGATCTCAATTGAATTTCTCGATTCAGTTTATTATTTATATTTATATTTATTCATGTGTCAGTATTTCCTTTTAATGTTTAATTATTATTAAAAATATTCTGAAATGTGTTAAATCGGTCGACAATCTCTATAATAGTAAAGAAAATCATTTTATCAAAATAGTTGAAGAAATCATTTTAGACTGTAAAATGTTGATACTCTCTGAATACAGACGGCTATCGATATATTTATTGATTGAACGTATTTTTAGAAGGAAGCTAAATTTAGAGCCAATTTATTAGTTTTTATTAATTTTCAGAAATTTGTTTGTGCCAAAATTAATTTGGTTTAATCACTCACATTACACAAGAAAAAGATGTGTTTTAAAAAATAAAAACTGTATTTCATAACAGAATACTTGCCGAAAAAATACACTTTTGCATATGAATTCTATTTTAAGGAATTATTTCATCATTTTATTTTTTTTTCATAATTCATCTAATAAAACGAGTGATCTTTTGGGTAGAACGTCTGACGTCACACGCTGATCTGAGTTACTCTCAGCTGAAATCTAGTAACATGACTTCATTTATATTTTAAAAAATAAAAAATAACCGTTAACCGGTAGCAGCTTTAAAACAATTCAAATAGTTTGTGAAATTTCAATATCTTGAGGTTATGTAGAATCACAATTTTCACAGAAAGTATTTCAAGATAATTCTACAAGCGACATTTTATATATACATATACACATATTATATAATCTTATATATATTGTATTTATAGTATATTATGTATAATATTTTGCTTTTAAAAAAATACTAACACACCAACCACAACGTTTTTCATTATTTTTATGACATGAAAATAATGATTGACAGCGTATGTCAATTTTTTGGCCAGGAGCCAAATAGCGAAAAATAATTTTGTACTTTTCCGAATTCATGTCTGAAAACACATTATAATAGCAAATGTTTTTTATACTACTTAAAACACTAAACTAACCTAAACTAAAAAAAAGGAAGAAAAAGGTAACCAGATTTTAAAGTAAGAAACTATTTATCGATCCTTAGTTGCTCAGCGATATTTTATATCAATTCGAGAAAAAGATAAAGAAGATAAATAAATAGATGAATTGGTGTTGGTAGCAATACTATATACTCATTCAAAGATGGGTGTCGTCCGCCCACTTTTCTATAAGACCTCTTTACAGAAGTCCGCAAGTCCGTTCTTTCAGGATTTTTCTGAATATTTCCCGTAAAATTGATAAATTTTTGTTACTCCGATCGTTCTTGTATGTTGCTCATGTGTCTGTATGAAGAATCGTGTATTTTTTCTGTGGTATTCTTTTGTTTTTCGGTCTCTGTAATTATTTGTCGAAAATTAAAATGTCGGAAAATTCAATTTAATTTAATTTGCCAACAAATACATTGTTGTGTGGAAAATACATAGTTTCAAATTGTATACAAAAATGCTGTTAATATTAATTAAAGGTTGATTCGACAATAATAATTAGAATTAAAATCAAGATGGTGACTTTTTGAACATAAATATAATTTAATATAATTTTTATCTAAACGCAACAACAACATCGAAAACAATGGTTGCGATTATATCATCAGAAATGACGATGAATGTTTTGAAAACATTTGAATGGCGCTGCGTTGTCAACCAACAACGAATGTCAAATCTAGTGTAGTCTTGTATAGAAATTGCTTAAAACTGGGTCATAAATATTCTTCAATTTATATATAAATTTTGGCACAAGCACCCGAATAAGAAGTGGTGCATAAGAAGAAGAGGAGCAACACTCGGATGGACAGACAGGCAAACAGGGAAAGCAACAGACAGAATAGTCAAATAGATCGGTAAACATTCCAAAATTACAAACGATTGTTGGAATCG
Source organism: Myopa testacea (assembly GCA_949629155.1). NCBI lineage: Eukaryota > Metazoa > Arthropoda > Insecta > Diptera > Conopidae > Myopa > Myopa testacea. The sequence goes on along the minus strand of OX451348.1, from coordinate 37,240,834 downwards.
CCTTCGACATGAGGTAATATTTTATGCAGATGGATGTTTATACAAATGTTTTAATCGATCGGAATGGAAGGATAGAGAAAAGTCGGTGCTCTTAATTCACATTCGTACGTATGTAAAAATGAATGTTATTGTAATACAGTATGCATGCATATTTTTCTGTTTATTCGTTTGTAATAGCTTTTGTAGTTATAAACACATTTTCCGACTTTGGTATTATTTTTAGTTTCTTTAGGCTTCATTTATTACAGTTCGATATTATTTTTATAACACGGTTACGATTTCGAGCGTAAACCGATTACTGAAGCGTATTCAGAAAGAAATAAGTTCAAAGATTCCACTCAACGATTGATACACATTGAAAACACACTCAACGATTGATACAACTGAGTGCATTCAATGAGCTCATTTCCAAGCTTCCACGTTCATTCTAAACTGTTTCACTTTTCGTGAAACTCCTTTATTTTAGCCGGAGTTTTGTATAAATTATCGAGATTACAAATTGTCACTTAATGGGACACAATATTTTCTATCACCGGCCATTACAAGACCTACCATTGAGTGAATTTGTGTACTGAGACAATATATTGTAGTATACAAATACGATGGGTTCAATATTTTACTTTCTTAACTTGATACAAGATTGACGAAATACATACCGAAATTATTGTAGTTATATTTGAGAGAACTTAGTATATAATATTGTAACCTCAAAGTAATCAACCCAATCAAAGAAAATAATTTTATTCGGTGTTTTCTTTATAAAAATATATGCTATGTATAGGGTATATCAAGGAAGCGATAACATAGTTTATGATACTGACTTTCTGTTCCATTTTTAGATATATTCTCCCCGCATCTCTATTTTCTATCTAATAATTCTATGATTTACTATTTTCAGATCTATCTCAATATCCAGATTAAAAACTGTTACAGATAATGAATTGAAATACAAAATAGAAAGTAAAGTGGACCATTTTCTTTAGTTTGTGTATAGCTTCGATGTGCTATTCACCATTTTTAATCTCTTATTCGAATCCTTTATTTGTTGTTATGCTTTATAGATAATATTGTTTAGATAAAGCCTATACCATACCTATACTATCTTTAATTTTCTCCTCTCATCTCATAGTTCTTTGAGTCCACATTCTATATTATATAATAATAATAATGAATAATATAGTAGTTTTTATGTATTTTTGCTTTCAATAATTTAAACTTTATTAAATCGTAGTATTACTAATAAAAAAAGAAACTGATTTAAAGATATGTAAGTAAAATAAAAATCAGCGCCTCGAACAGCGTATCGTATATACATATACTATATGCATGTATGCATGTATGTGTGTAGATAGATAGCATTTGATGATTGGTGTTTATTGTCTTTTGTTTCATAGCGTGGCGTTCATTCATGGCGGGAAGGGCGGGCTGGGTGCTGGTTTTGAGTATTTGTGACCTTTCGACATGTGTTTCATGAAAATGTCTATAAAAGAATAAAGAAACTAAGTATTAATAAATGAAAAATTGAGCAAGTTTTGTGGCTTCTGTTGATGGAACTAATTTAAGCAGCTACTCGTTACTAATAATCAGCTAATAATTACTTGGAAGCAGTGATATAGTAGGGGGGCGGTGCTCAGAAAAGGGGATACAAGTTACCATCCTTCAAAAGGTCAAATTGATCAATAATGCTTGATGTTGTGTTCGCTGCGCTGGGGCGCTGGATGTGGTGCCTTTCAGTGGTGACACTCAGTGGCTCAGTTGCTGGTGCTGGTGCTGGTGTAACGCAAACACTATTCGCTGGACTCAATGATGAGAGCACGTTGCGAGATGCCGACGCAGGGGAAACTGCTGCTAAATGTTCGCCAGCATTTTCCACGCAACTGTGTTGTTCCTCTTTTATTTCTGGCTCTCGAACCACTAAAAGCAGGTCCTTCGCTTTACGTTTCTTGGTCTTTTTCGTCTGTGTAGCTGCTACCTCCGTGTTTTCGTGAGTTAGGCCTCCCACTGGTTCGGCGTAACCACGGCTGTCTTGTGGTGGGTTCACTTCTGTGTCGTCCTCGTTAAGCAAACTGCTTTTCGAGCCACGCCGAGAATGTGATTTACGTTTGGGAGAGTCACCTTCCATTTGAATGCAGCTACTACGACGACTATAATTCAGAGAACCCGAATCGTCTGCATCTTTTGCCAACTTTTCTATTGTTCCTTTCGATTCCCTGCGTGTTTTGCGTCTACTTTTCTTCTTCTTTGGCTTATCAATTGTTTCCGGTAATTCCATAGGTTCTTCGAAGGTTGGCTCAGTCACTACTTCAGGTGCTTTTATGTGCCCAGCTTCTTCCTCGATTACCTCGGAGAGGACCTCTTTTTCCGGACTTCTGGAGAAGAGCGTTATGCTGTCCCCACCAAAGCTAAATTTACGCATGTCTGTATGCTGTTCTTGCATCTGTTCCTGTGTCACATCCGCTGTATGTTCCTTTCTTTCATCTTTGTTGAGACGATCGACCTGATCGTCTTTTTCATCCTCATCCAGTTTGAAATTTTTGCGCCAGTTATATTCTCTTTGTGGCTTGTAATTCAAGTCTACATCAATCTCTTCCACGGCCGTCCCTTGTAATACTGGCGTATATCCGTAACGGGATCGCAAGCGTGCAGAGTTCCTTGCCGTCATTGAAGCGTCTCCCAGGTAGCGACGCTCACTGTCGCGTTTCTCATTCTCAATGAAATTCAATATCGAGTCGGTAGCATTTGCACGGAATGGATTTGATCGTTCCATATTTCGCGTTTTTGCCCAGATGGCGTAGCGGTCCTTTTCAGTTGTCAGACCGTAATCGTCTCGCTCCCTACGGCCATTATTGGTTGAGTCTTCCAGGTAGTTCTGTTGCATATCCTGTATGATGCTGTCGAAGTCTCTCAAAATACACGACTGTTTGCGATTGCGTATGGCGTCACTATAAATTTCATCAATAGCAAATGAATCTGAGTCGTTACCACCCCCTACTGCACCCGCTTCATGCTGCACATCTGACATGTTGCCACTGTTGCTGACCTCATCTAAGTTCTCGATGCTCTTCCAATCAGCTGCTCGCCTATCGGCGTAGGGATCAACTTCTCTTTCGGCTTCCTCACATTCTGATTGCTCATGATAGGATTCGTCAGCTAAACCGTGCTCATGGAAGTCGGAAATATCCTCCTCAATCTCATCATCAACTTCAACCACGGTACGTCGTTCATCTTCGCTGCCATCAGTATCGTCCTCCCCGCGCAACTGTTCCATATTGAAATCATCGATGGTTTCAACAGAGGTTTTCAAGGAGTCCGGAAGGTCAATATCGAACGCTCCGAAGTCTTCACTGTAGTAATCCTCGCGTGTCCACGTTCTGGTACCCGAAGGAGTGCGTACTTCTATTTGTGACACGCAAACGTAATCCTCAGTCGGATATTCTTCTGTTGGCTCCTCCTGTCGCAGAGAGAAACGTCTATAATGATGATATTCTTCGGGATCCATGTCTAAGTATGGAACGTTTTCCTGAAATTGAGAGGTTATTTCTGGTTTTTGTATTAACACTGAATCCGAAGCTCTTCTATCATTTTCGAAATCAACGTTCAAGTGACGTGAGAAGTCCTGGAAATTAATGGTTGTTTTTTCAATTTCGTCCAGTATGCGATCCTGCAACTCTCTCTTTGCAGCTTCTGCCTCGATTTCTGCTAAAGCGGCCGATTCCTGTGGTCCCAGGGGTGAACGGCTCCTGCTCAGTGAGCGACGAAATTCGGCAGCACTACGACGCATTCCTTCATATTGAGCAGAGGACATACTTACAGATTCCCCAGCAGCAGCAGCTGATGATTTTCTCCCATCAGTTTTTGGTTTTGCACCGTGCCTTCCTTCGTAATCCGTTACTTCTCTGATGTCAGTTGTTATCTCAGCAAGAATTTCCTCCTGAATTTCCCGTGTCTCGGCGGCATTATGTCGAGCCTTCTCAATTATTTCCTCTTCAGTGGGGCCCGGAGAGCGACTGCAACTTTCTGAGCGACGAAATTGAGCCGTTTTCCGCCGAAGCTCCTCATATTCACTGCCAAGATCCATTGACTCGCCCGCATACGTGGAGCGCTTGAATCCACTGGCTAGTATCTCTTCCTTGATCCGCTGAATATCTTTCCATTCGGTTGAAATCGATCGATCGTAGTCAGGCGTGGTCGGGGTGCATTTTAACTGCCTCAGTTTATCTTTATCGAAATTGCATCCCATACAGTCGGCTCTTTCGGAGTTTTCACATTCATTTCGGAATTCTTCAGGGTCTTCGTCACCATTGTTTGGTTCCGAAGATGTTCCGAATTCACCTTTATCATTTGCTGTTTGAAGATGCTTCACAGCTTCGTCATCAACAACATGATGAACGGTTGAAAATGATTCCTCTTCCATTTTTTCTTGGAGAGAAACTTCTCGATTAGGCAGTTCAATTTTAGGGTCTGGTGTATGCGATCTCTCGGTTAACTCCGCCAGCAGTTCATCGTTTTGCTGAATTAGCTTGCTTCTACGGCTTTCGACACTACGCCTTAGATTTGATTCCGTTGGAACCCGCATGGGTGATTTAGATCTAGAACGAGAATTGGACCTGGCAATGCGAAGTGACTCAACCAAGCCTGCCATGTCTTCATTCGAATTTACTTCGGAGCCTGTACTATTGTCTATACACTCAACTATTATCGATGGAGTTTCACTGCATCTGCATTCGGCGTCAGCATGTATTTCTTGATCGGGGGGCGGAGTTAGCTCTAGTTTTTGAAATAATTCATCGTTCTGTTGTATTCTTTTGCTGCGCCGATTCTCGATACTGCGCTGAATATTATCAGGTGTGGGTAGAGGCGATTTCGACCGTGATCTGGATCTACAACGTTCTGAGCGCAGCGACTGAACTAATATGTTCATGTTATCCTTCGAACACTCGCTGTCAAGGGATTCTGCCTGAGCGGAGGGTGTCTTTAGTTCCGTGTTCATGTCGTTTGCTCGTAACGACTCGTCTAACGGTATCACACTACCTCCTGAAATTTCCCGATCATCTCGACTTGGATTCTCATTAAATGTATCGATTGATATTAATGGCATTTCTTTCTGTACGACGTCTTTATTTGGATCATCAGCTACGTGCTTCAATTTATCCGTACATAAATCATTCCTTGACGAATCCTGACAGTCTTCGCTCGATCGGGGATTTTCTGAATCTTGGAGCTCATCAATAAATTCTTTGAAACCGCGATTGTCCAACATGTTTCTATCCGAGTCCTCTCGTGTGTCATCGTACACATCGAAATCACGTGTCTCACTTGCAAGGTCTTCATTCTCTGTTTGGAACAGGTTTCCCCCATCGCCTTCATATGAAACATTTTTAGGACGTGGCGAATTCGGGTCCGAATGGGGCGTCGTTGATCTAGATGGATTCCTAGAAGTAGAGCGCGAACGCGATGGATTAACCGATGCCGTGAAGTCGTAAAAGTCACTCAAGCCTTCCATTAGTAGGCCGTACTGATCGCGCCACGTTTCTCTCTCAGCAACAGCAGGCTCTATAGTGATATCTGGGATGGATTGCTCAATGATGTCTGTTCCTGTTGCTGCTGATTCCACTTCGTGATCCACGAACTGATCAAGCTCTTCAATGTGTGGACTGCGTCGTAAACGTAAGTATTTCGAAGAAGGGGCGGGCGATGGAGAGCGTTCTGTGTTTTGGGAGGTTTGAAGCTAAAGCAGAAGCGGAGAGGGTTAGGAGAGGTAAGCATAGCAAGCAAAAGTGTAGAAAGGACATAGCAAAGGCAAACGGCACAAAACAAGGAAACAGATCTCGACTTACATTCGTATTTTTATCATTCGGAGATAGATTTTTAGTGCCAAGGTTTTCCTGCTGCTAGCAAAAAAAGAGATCGATAATGTTGAATAAACTTGATCGTTTTATATAATAAATTGAATTAACTCACCTCTTTTTTGGACTCTTTGGGGCTTTGGTTCTGCAGCGTCTTCAAAGCTTCTTCGTGCTGCGATTGGGTGGCATCTTCGAATGAGGATGCATTCGGCAAGTTGGTGGCGGCGTCCGCTTCCTGCTCCTGTGCTGACTTCTGAGATTCGACTTCTTCTTCATCGATCGAGATCCCCTTTTCACGCTTCCAGAATTCACTGTTCTTGTAATGCTCTGGAACCACTTCGCCCCAAGGATTCGTGCTCTCTTCATTGAGCATTTCCAAGGAACTCTTCAAGCTCTCATCGCTAGCTCTGGTATCCTTCGCTGGACTTCGTTTGTGGCGTCGGTGATGACTTTTCACCTTAAGTGTAGAGGGTGCCTCTCTGGAGTACTTGATGGCAGTGAAGTCCTCATCGTCGTTCTTTACGTTGTGCATTTCTTCCTCTTCGAGGGAGGTGAACATTTTGATTTCTTCTTCGCGAGAGTTGCGCGAATCGCGTGATGAATTCGAACTGCCACTCGACCGGCGTTTCTTGAAGGCTCGTCGCCGTCCGGAGCCGTCTTCGCGTTTCAGTGGGCGCTGTTTGATGCCATCCAATGAGCGCAGATACTCGTCCGTGTAGTGTATGGTGGGCGCGTTGTCTTCTCCGTCGGGCGCTTCGCGTTCCAACACGATTTCGACCGGGCCGACTGGGCTGACAGCCTCCATTAACTGAGTACTCAAGGTTGGCTTTTCCTCTGCGTAGGAGGGTGGCTGTTCCTCCGAAGCATCGTCCGCTACACGGGGGAAGTGCAGCGACTTGGGGCTGAGCGAGTATGGATCCTTGTTGGATTGCCCGATTTGGGTCTTCACAGATGGCGTCACGCGGTCGGGATCGTACAGCGGCTTGACCTCCTTGCGTACGCACGGCTCCTCCACAACCGACACTTGCTGAGTGAGTGAGACGCGGCGGCTCTGTACAGCTTCCTCCATGCGACGCTGGAGTTCTACCATTTCTTCTTCGGCTTCCAGAAATTTGCGAGCGTTTTCTTCCTTAATTCGTTGTTTCCTTTCCTTTTCTAGTGCCTTTTCCTTTTCCTCGTTTTCTTCCTCTTCCTGCTGTTCGTATTCGTATTCTCTCTCGCCAGCAAGAATCCGTTCCGCACTCTCTTCGACAGCTCTTTGTCTTTGTTCCTCTTCACGTTCCGCTTCTAGAAGTAAGCGTGCTTGCTCTGCAGCCGCTTGTTGTTCCTCTTCTTCTGCCTCACGAGACTCACGCTCTCTCTCCGCTGCCAGGAGCATCGCGGCCTCTTCAGCTTCTCTGTCTTCAGCTTCCATAAGCAATCTGGTTCGCTCAGCTTCGGCCCTTGCCTGATCTTCGCGCTCCCGTTGCACCCTTTCTCTCCGCTCGATTTCACGTTGCTGCTCCTCTGCTTCTCGCTCGACTTCAAGTTGTGCCAACCTCATGTTGCGTGCCTCTTCTAATCTTCGTTGTTCGGCTTCTATGCTCCTTGCGGCTTCGGCTCTTTCCAGTTCTTCCCGTCTGCGTTGTTTCTCTTCTCTCTCCTTTTCGGCGGCCAATAGTTTCCTTTCGTTCTCCTCCTTTTCTACTTTCTCCATCTCTAGCAGACGTTGTTTCTCCCTTTCCGCTTCCAGTAGTGCCGCTCTATTATTACGTTCTTCCTCTTCTCTTTCCTCTTCCGCCGCCTGCTTACGTTGTTTCTCCAGTTCCGCCTCCGCCTGTTCGAGCTGCTTCCGCGTTTCCTCTTCTATGCGCTTTTGTCGAGCCAACTCAGCTTCGATTTGCAGCCGCCGTGCATCCTTCTCATCCTTCGAATTGAGCTCCGCCTTTAGTAGGTCGATTTCCGCCTGATGCGGATCTATTCGAAAGCCATCTTTATACAGCACGCCATCCTGCATGGCGTTCGCTCCAGCGGTGGCCTCTCTGGCCTCCGACTCATCGAGCTGGTTACGTATGCCGTCCTGTAGACGCTTCAGACTGTCCGCATCGTTGTTCTCCTCATCGGGATGTCGGAATGTCCAGTGATAGAGATGTCGCACTACGTACAGGAACTCCAAAGCGCCGAGATAGCCCACGACAAGAGAAAACACCAGGTCACCCACTTCCGCAAGCAGTTCGCCCATCGTCGTCGTTGGTATCACTTTTCGTTAGTAAGAATTTCCTGTGGAAATCGGTTTCTTGAAAGAAGAATGATAAAATTTTTCGCTTACGTAATCGACACCTTATTTGCGTTTTTCCGAGACACAGAAGCAATTAATTTCGTAATAATATCGTAATTTCGAGTGGTTTCGGTCCGCACAGGAAGCGATTTTAACGCTAACGCTTCAACCGCACTCGCAACCGCCAGCAACGCAATGCGATGAATGAGCTTCACACGTCGAACGCAGCGCTTCGCAGTTCTTGCGTCGTTGCTGAATGATAAGAATTCACCACGCTGAGAAGGTTGTGCAATTCACCAAAATTCACCAACCAGAAAAATAAATTTCGACATTTTTTTAAAAATTAATTTTCAACGTAACAGAATTGCTAACAGAATGCGAATGCTTCGATAATAAACGTTAAAACAGAAATAAACGGGAAGTTTCACTTTTATTTATGCTGGTTTTCGTGGTTTTCAAGTTTGAATTTAATCAATTAATTATATCGTATATATTATATTTAAAGACTGAGAAGTAGTGAAGACGTTCTGCGGATGATGCTTCGTTGTGATCGATCGAGTTCCGACTAATCAATGTCGCGTCATCGCCATCGCCATCGCAGCGAAGGGCCACCGAATGCATGAATCACGTCGTCATTTGCTGAAAACTCTCAAAGGTGCACAGCACAATGAAGATCGTATTAAGAAAATGAAATACGAGTGCATAGAATTAAAAGAAAAAAACTTCTTTCTTCGTTACAATTCATTCGCTTCAATAAAAAACAAACGGTTTCGCTGATCCGAAATAAATAGAAACGCGCTGCGTCGTTGTCGCTTGTGACAGCAGCGATCAAAATGTCAACAACACCGATTTCTGGCAAAAGGTGTGTGTTTCGTATTTTATTTTATTTATCAATGTGCAACATTTTCAAACAACAACATAGAAAAACCATCACTATAAACATTTGCCAAATTCAGGTAGCCAAAATCCAAAAGCCAACAGCAACAACAACAACAACGTGGCCACCATAACGACGCCTACGAACTGCACAGACCTTTTCAGTCAGTCAGAACTGTGCTCCGAGCCAATTGGAAAACGTCACCGTACGCGATGATGCGGGGCCTCGATGACCCCGACTTCTACGACGCCTTCAATGTTAAATTTGTTGACTGCGACTTCTGTTATTTATGTTTAAGACACGTTAGAGGCGAACGCACGCTGAAGCGAGTACGACAGAAGAATGCGATTGCTATTTGCGGCGAAAAGTTTTGCTGCTGCGTGAGAGTGCTGCGCAGCATGCAGCAGAAATAATTTCTTTGTCGTAAGGTTAAAGAAATGTATGTACGTGCGATCCATGTAACCTACATTCGTAAACCCGAAAAAAGATATGCAATTGTGTGGGCCATCGGCTGGTTTCTTTTGGAATTAAATAATTCATGATGGAAGCTGGTTGAAAGGGTGACACACGGAATCGGTTGGGTTGTTGGACGAGAGCTGCGCAGATTCCGAAGAAGACGGGGGGTGATGTGCATCCAAATAGTCAAATTTTCAAAGAGTAACAACATTTGCTTTATATTTATAATGATTTCTTCTATAGTTTTGCAGTGCATACAAAAACTCACCTCACTTATGCAGATCTCAGATGTGTTGAGTTCATACCGTTTTTTTTTTGGCACAGTCGAAGGTATGAAAACAAATGGACATTCCATTCAATGTCAGCGTCATCATAAATAACAACTGATGCTTCAATTAAATAATTTATTAATGAGTGTGTCTGTAGGCGTCGTTATGGTGGCTACGTTGTTGTTGTTGTTGTTGTTGCTGTTGGCTTTTGGCTGCCTGAATTTGGCAAATGTTTATAGTGATGGCTTTTCTATGTTGTTGTTTGAAAATGTTGCACATTGATAAATAAAATAAAATACGAAACACACACCTTTTGCCAGAAAAAGGTACAATGAATGAATGGACTAATCATAGATATTCTAAGAAATATTTTTCCTAAGTAAAAAGTTGCTCACACTTTTGGAAAGCAGCTTGAATCATTGAATAAATCATCAGACAGAAAATGCAAAATGTGCTTAATGATGGATTTATTATTAACCACTTTTTTGTAACACAACACAACGAAATATTTAATTTGTATGTTTTTTTAATGTTCCACACACGGACACAATCACAGTGACACCGGAACAGCCAGCGACACTTTAAACGTCTTACAGTGATCACGATTGCATTGCAAATGATTAAAAATGGAAAACAACTCCAAACTATGGCGAGAGTATGGCTCACGAGTACGTTCGAGTTGAGCACAAAAGGGACCACGGTTAACGAATAATCTATAAAAAACACGGTGTAAAAGCGGAGAATTTTACAGCGTCGTTGCAGTTGTAATCGTTTTAAACCCCAAAAAAAAGGCTCGGCTTTCGTTAAAATTTATAGAGCTCTCGAAGTAACCTCGTTAATATATAGTGAAGATATAGTATAATATAGAATGTAGTATATAATGTAATATGTACTTATGTATAGTGTCTAATATACTATATAGTATATTATATATAGTATTGAAGATTGCGACTCGAATTATTTTATAGATAATTTATTATGAGCTTTCATTTAGTTTAGTAAGAAATTTCAACAGTTTCTGCAGTTTCAAATAATAAGGTTTTAAGTTTATAAGGTTTCATGTTTATAATAACAACGTTTTATGTTTATAGTGATTCTGGTAAAAGTTTACATTAATCAATTTGATGCCTATAAATAAACCCGATAAATAATCAGAAATCCATGGCGCTTTTATCGGTGGATGTTCTGTTTATATTCGTTTCGTATTTTTCCCCCTTTTCGAAGTGGTTTCAAACTACATTTTGACATGCGTAGCTTATCTATTTTCTTTGGAGACAATTGAAAAAAATTGCAATGCCATTCTAAGTGAGTGAGTTTGGTAAAATATTTTCTTTGGTTTTAACGAATGATAGTGAATTAAATTGGTTTAATTAGAAATGCCAATGATACTCTCTCTTAAATACTGTGGAAGTAAAATTTATTAAAGGGTGTGTCTTTGTTGAATGATATGAAAAGAATGGCCACCGATTATTTAACCAAAACCACCGATTTAACCAAAAGTTGTAATCACTCTTAATTTCTCTCTTTCAAATCCAATGTAAAGTGACTAAATATATTCACATACCTCATCGCATCCATTGCAACGCGGCTTCAGTATCTCCGAGTAGTGGCGTTCACAATAGATCTTGTCCTCGTGCACGCAATAGGTTAAGTCCACCAGCGGCTCATCGCAGGTGCTGCAGACGAAGCACGTCGGATGCCATGTCATGCTGTCGTCCAACTTGGGCGCAACTACAGTCATTTCACCCTTGTCAATAGGATTCAAGCAACGAACACAGTCGGAATCATGTGGTGCATCCTTGACGTAGCCTAACGGAAAGAAGAAAGAAGAACGAAGAAAAAAGAAGAAAATAAATAATAAAAACATACATATCATTGTTATATAGTAATGTTCTTTAATTAATAATGTGCTTTAGGTGCAAATAACACCCACCGATATCCAGAGCGATCTCATTGCGTCCAGCTACGAAGTCTTCGTATGACGCATGGTACTCCGGCTCCAGATGCTTGCAGTACTCCAGCGATAAGTCTTGCTTCGGCAGCTGGCAGATGATCTGATGTTCGCGATAGCGTTCACCTTCGGTACCGAGTTTGGGTACCTTTTCCTTTGGGAATTGTTCGAAGTAACGATTGATCTTGGAGGAAGCACGAATGCCCGGTGGCACCCAAGTATATCCGAACTCCCGTGGGTCCGACTCCCAGTGGGTGGGCACGATCAGCTTGATGCCGATCCTCTCGCGCACCGAAGCCAGCTGCTCGTGGTACACAGCATGCGATTCGCGCAAACATTTGCAGGATTTGCACGTTTTTCTGCAACGAAAAGAAAAAAATGTAACAACGCACATGTACATAAGTTGTTTAGACGCAAAATAAATGCAATATTATAGTATATTTAAAATAAAATACAAATAAACGGTTCTAAACTGACGCGCCGAATCACAAACAAATTTCTGTGGCATACTTTTAGGCTTTACTGTTGAATTGAATTGAAATGTTTTTTTATGTTAAGCTTTTCGCAGCGGAAAGTTTGACGAAAGCTTCTTATTAAGCACCAGCTGCGGTAGATAGTGAAAGTTTTCTCCACAGTGACCGAAATGACTAAAAAGCTATGGAGATTCGCGTTTATCTCATAACTGGAATAACATTTAACGTTTCCTTATTCGATTTCATGTTGTTTAAAGTTGTCTGTCGTGTTATCCATCCGCCGCTTACCTGACGATGAGATCAAGGATTTCCCTTCTATCAAATACTTTACAATAAGCATGCAACACTTTCAGGCATGAGTAACGCATTCCAGTCCAGGGCACTTGAGACGATGTGAACGCATCGCTTAAAGGACAATCACAGTGATAATCTAAGTCAATCATTTTCACCATTGTTTTCGTTTTTAGTGATTTCCCATTATATACGATGCACGTAACTAAATCGAGGGATGATTCTAAGCATTCAATAAATAAATTACATAAATTACTCCAAGTATTTGGAGTAATTATTGTAAAATTATTATTTTGTGGTCTTCAGGCGAAAAGTTTACTGTATTTGGTTCATTATTCATTAAATTTATTCGATTTAATACTTTATTCAATTTCTTATTAAATTTATTTGATTTAATACTCGTATTTATTAAGTATCGTTGACATTTGATGTTAATTCATGGAAAACTTGAGGTAAAAGCGAAAAAAACACTCATTAAAAAAGGTGAGATTTAATGGGTCCAATTTTTGTCGAAATTCCTTGATATCTAACTTTTTTTTATGACTTTTAAACACCCGAATTTTGTCCTTAATTAATTTCTTTTCTAATGTAATCATTAAAATCCACACTTTTTTCGTTAACGATGTTTACAGCGAATGAAATCGTTTTCAATGGCATTTATTTTAGTTATTAACACAGATCTGCTGTCGTTTATGATGTGGTTAAATAATTTGCTGGCGTTCGGATACGAAAGCCATGAATATTATTAACTGGATAAACAAACAATAATTTTCACCGAAATGTTTACTTTATTTCATGTTTCTCTTTGCCTTCAACAACAAACACAAGCAATCACTGTGATCTTTTATGAAGTTGTGATCTTTATTATAAAAAAATGATGTATTTCTTAAATTGAAGTAAATTCACTTTGCACATAAAAATAAAAATATTCCCAATATTCATGCAATTGAATAGCATTTAAACGGTTTTATATTCTAATTCAATGAAGACTCAATGGAAATTCAAAAATATTCTCGTATGATTAATCGTAATAATGATCAATTAAATTGATTAGATTATATTTGAGCCATTGAAAAATAATTGGACTTGATTTTTCCGTTTATTTAAAAATAGAAATCATTTCTTTTCAATCGATCTGTGGAAGATTTATTTATTTATTTATTATTTATCAATTTCGGGAAATTTTTTTAATTATTTTTCTTTTTCGTCGTGAAAAAGAAGGAGATGAGCAAAGAAATGAGAAAATAAAAGCATCTAAATACTAATGTGCCTTTAAATAAACAAGAAATGCATTTGAATTGTCTAAAAGTAGAACAGGAAATAAATGAAGACATGTATATAGGGTGGGCCATCGGATGGTTTCTTTTTTGAAATGGTTTTTCTTTGAGAAAATTGAAATTTAATAAATTTATAACTAAAGTGAAAAACTTAAACATTTTAAACAGAAACCAGTCGATGGCCCACCCTATATTAAAATGCTTTCTTTTGGAAATAAAATCACCAGTTAAAATGACGACAATTTAATTCAGTTCAGTGTTTAAATTCATTATTTGTTTATAGTATAGTTATGTGTAATTATATTTATTTGTCTTTTATATTTAATTACATTCGTCTTGTTTACTATTATAATGTTTACTTTACTGCATTCGCTATAATTTAACATGCGTTGTATTATGAACCATCATTTGCCGAATCTAATACCAACTTCTAGTGTTTCTAAATGTTTCGTTAACACAGAAATATTATCAATAAATATGCTGATATACAATCTGTTTGATTATTTATTTATTCACTGAATACCGAGTATAGAACTCTCATGGTTTATGCAAGGTGTTGGCTTCACTTCTACAAATCATACGTACTGCGAAGTGAAAATCGATCAGTTTATTTTATAGAGTGCAGAACAGAAAAAATACCAGATTTATCCTTACAAAAGAAAAGACTTCCACAAAGCATAAAGAGGGTGGGGGAGGGGAGGGTGGGGGAATGAGTAGCTTCGTATTGTGTTTCTGTATTTCTTTTTTCTTTTTCTTGGGATGTTTCTGGCTTTTTTCATGAACTGATAACTCGGACGCTATCTCTCTGGTTTCTGATCTGCAGCTTACTTAATGAGGGTAAAGACACCGTCGCTGTGATGTCATTGCTGCTGCTTGATGTCGCATGTCACACTGGCGATTAGAGTGGAATAACAGGAGTGGAGAAAACAACAAAAACGACGACAACGACGACGACAGCTTCTAACAGTACGGAACAAATGACGCGAGAACAGTAAAGTGTCTATCGTTCAGGAAAAGATAAAAGGCAAAACCAATTGAAAGGGACAACGAAAAGTGTATTAAATCGTATTTTATCTTATCACAGACAGAAATTAAAAGAATTGCCAATTTGTACATATGTATCGATGTGTGTATGTAAGGATGTATGTATGTATGTATGTATGTATGTATGTATGTATGTTTGTATGTACGTATGTATATATGTATGTATGTATGTATGTATGTTGAAAAAAACAACCAAATAAAAAATTACAAGGACAAATTTTCGATTTGTTGCTATCTATTCTAGGAATGTTTTTTTTTCAATTTATTTTAGACTGTTTTATTGTTTATTTGTAATTGAACACTTCTTTGGTTTAATTATAACACGGCTTTTGTTGTGTTTTTTTGTGATTCATTAACGGTTGCAGCAGGAGAGCAGAGAGTTGCAAGCATATGTGCATATAAAACGCATGCAGCGGCGAGTGTCACCATTTGAAATACACGGGCGAGTATGAGGTTGAAGTTTTATGAGCATTCACAATGAACAATGAAAAATGCATCAGTGCAGCCAATATTTCTTGCTCATTTCTCTGCGTACTGGTGTCAAATTTTCACTAAACATATGTAGATTATTACTAATAGAAATAATAGAAATGTCGAAGAAAATATGCACATGTGTTTTAACTGCAAACTGCAGCGATTCCTGCAGATGTGCATGTCATATTATATGCACATGTGTTTTGGATAAAAGTGATCGTTCTGCAGTGCACGACAAACGATGCGAATCGATGTCGTGATGCATACCGATTTTAAAACAAGGTGTTTTATTTAAAAATGTCAAGCCATAATTTAAAATAAGGAAGGAAGTGTATATAATATGCACATAAACAATAATCGACAAAATTTGTTCTGCTTTCTAATTTGCTCTGATTTACAAGTATAAAAATACTGCAATATAGCAATCCTTTGATAGATGCATTCAAATTAATTACTCCGGAAGTGTTTCTCATTGGGATTCACTCGAATAATAGCTTAGATTAACAGACAGACAGACAGACAGACAGATAGATAGACATATGTTAAGGTTTTTCTAACGACAAACAACACTGTGAGCGAGAATAATTTTCAGCGATGAATTCAGACGTCTCGGAAATGAAATAAATAAGGAGTGTGACTCATGGCAGCGAGCTCAACAGACGCGACGGTAATCAATTTGCACTTAAATGCAAATGCGCCGGAACACCGCGGAAGGGAGGAGAGGAGGCCTGCATGTGGAATAAGAATACGCGGCGAAGCGTAACAGTATTTCGACTGGCGCAGGGTTCAATCATAATCAACGATTTATCAGTTCTCAATTGATTCTCACTCCAAGTGTCAAGTGTAATTCAAATTTAGGGCATCAATGGAATGTCTTCGGAGCCAGAATCAGAGGGCGGAGCGGAGGAGGAGGAGTGACCAGGTTTCATTTGAATTTTCATTAGAAAATGAATCTCAATAAAACTGTTATTTTTAGCATTGAAAATGAGGTGCTAGAAATTTAAAACTGGCACCAATTTAAGAGGGGGGAGAAACTAAAGCAGGTTGGTTGTTTTTTCTTCTTTCTTTCGTTCTTCATTTCTTCCACATGCGAGTTACTATAAATAATGCTGATGAATGTGGTGATTTCTTTAAGCTGATTTCTTTCTGCACTCAAGGGAATCAAAGCTGATCCATTCACAATGGAGCTTGAGCAAAAATGGAGGAAAACAAGAACGACGAATCGAAAGCGTTCTCCATGTCGTCCTTTTGCTGGTTTCTCCTTCCCTCGTCATGGTAGAATATTACTTGGAGTTTTAATTCCATCCACATCCATATTGTGGCCAACACCACTCATTCCTAGAATGACGGGAGTCCCGTTTATTGCCGGAGCTGTTGTTGGTGTGACATTCATGAATTCATGATGATGATGATGATGATGACGTTGGCATTCATTTCAATTCCCTGTTGCAGTTGTGCTGATTTTTAGATATGCTCTCTTTGCTCAGCTCGCTTGCCATACAAACCAAAGAATGACATTTATCTCAAGTCTTAACTCGGGACTTTTATTGAAAAAGTAAGCGTTGAGCATGAACGCAATTTAATTCAGAACAAATGTCATTGAAGGAATGACATTGAAGAAGAAGAAGAAGACGAAAAAAGTGAGTTGTGAAGCGGAAAAATGCTTCAAAAGAACATTTCTATTATATTCGAATTATTCTGCTTATTATAAACCCTGTTTGAGGAGTTTTTCGAGGTTAGACGTGGGAAAATATGTCTCTCATTTCACCGCTCATTCAGTATATTGATCAAATCAGAGCATCTCGGCGAGATAACATGACGAGCCCCCAACCGGCGACTCGTCGTTCATTCATTCAATCATGACTTGCGTGTTATTGCAGTTTTACAGCAATTTTACTGCAGTTGCACGTTCGTCTACTTTATTCACTGTGCTCGCATTTGTTGTTGTTGCTCGTGCTGATGCGCAGTGGTTGTTGTTGCATTCGTAAATTGATTTAATCAATCTAATTCACTTTCCTAGATTTACGGACTCAACTGAGTGGGATTCTCGTCGAATGACGACGGACGACTGATGACTGTTGTTGCTGTTGTTGCATCGCATCTGCTCGTGGCAATTATTACCGTAATTAATTTTGTCGCAATGCAAGCGAAACTGCGGACGGCAGCCGCTTCTTCTAACGGTTTTGCCGAACACTAAAACAACAACAACAACAACAGCAAAAATTCTAAATTCGAACATTTCGTCAACTTCGAACATTTGAGTGTGAAATTTGGGGTGCTTTTTAACACCCCTTCAAATGTGTGAAGGGTGGAAAATGGGTATAAACTGCAAAAAGTTGTTGCAAATCTGAATCAGTATTTTAAGGAAATTATTTGATAAAGTAAAATGTTTAAAAATATACAAAAAATTAAGTAAAAAATGTGGCAATTCTAATGATTAGGTGATTCTTAAATTATGTGTTTATTGTTTATTATTTATTATTTTATTTATAAGTCAATTTATTTTAATTTTAGTTTCTGATATATTTTAATTTTTTCCAGATATGCAATTTAATCCTTTTTTTCTTTTGTTTAATCTGAAAGAAACTTAAATTCAGTTGCTGATAAAAGACCACAAAATAATAATTCATTAGAATCACTGTCATTGAATCTCCATTCACACTTGAATATCAACTCATCGACAAATCAATGCATTGAATGTATTTTCTGTGCATTTGATGTGTGTTGACTTTAAATTTAATTACAGTATTTCAGTATTTGGGCCAATAAAATTTCATGTCTTTATTTAGTCCTTTATCACAGCTTTTATTTAGAAATTGTCACAACTTTCAATGAGTTTGGATTACCCAAATAAAAGCAAAAAAAAAAACGAAATTAATTCAGAACAACTGATAAATAAAGAAAGTATAACAAATGTAACGGAATTTGAAAGCGCGAAAAAACCCGCCAAACGCATGAAGTGAACACGTTCGCTCGCAGTTGAATTGACGTCGCGTCGCGTAGCGCTCGAAGTAGGAACGTCCGTACGATTTCACAACCGTATTCCGACTGAACTCACAGCGAATCGCCGTGAGTCGCATGTGAATCGCAGCGAAGGAGGGACAACGAACGAGCACACGAACGAAAGCCAGGAAATAAACAAGCAGCAGCAACCCCCACGACACGAAGCAACAAGCAAGGACACAGTAACCTGGACCACCTACCCAACCACCCACCGCCGAGCTGTCCGAATTCATAACAAACTCTATTTACATACAGATTACGACAAAACGACTGTCAACGAGAACGCGTCACTGTCGACAATTCGCACGCATGTGTTTTTGCTTGAGAATGCGGGGCCGCAATTCAAAACAACAAAAGAATACACAAAACAGCTGATTGCAACGATGCTCTTTTTTCCTCCCCCCCCCTCACCAATTCTCAGAGTAAACAACAACACTGGAGTTCGTTCGGTGGTTGTCGTTCTTATCAACTTGAATACTCGTACGCCAGAAGCAGCTGCTTCTCGGTGGCTCCAATTTTGTGCTCTCTCTCGCTCTCTCTCTCGCCCAGCGTGTGTTTCTCTGCTTGGCTGGGGTGTGTTCAGTGTTTTCCTTCAACTGTTTTTCCTTTCATTCAACATTCCTGCGAGTTCTGGTGAGAGCAGAAACGCATTCGTGCGTGCAAATCAAACAACAGCTTTTCACTGTGAACTTGAAACAGCTGATTGGCAGCAGAATCGTTGCGTTTCTACACCCTGCAACAGCAGAAGTGCAACACCATGTAGCAAAAGAACAGTAATTTTAGAGTTGATGGTGTAAAAATTCAAAGTGTTTTTTTCGAAGATCGTGTCGTATGAGTGATATTTAATCTAAAAGCTATTCGCAGTGGATTTAGAGTCACGCGTAACATTAGTTTTGGTGGTCTAGCGGCCTTCGTTTAGGAGTTACAGCCATTTAAAGTTTTTAGACTGCAGCATCGAATTCAGCACGAAATCCAGACGTCGCATGGAAACAATTGATAATCGAATACGATAACCAATAAATGGAGGATAAAATAAATAAATTCTATTTGTTTGTAGAGTCCCAAAAAACAGTTCGCTCTCGTCACCTCATAAAAATTGTATTTAAAATGCTACTAAAAATTCCGATTTTAATTCTATTTAATGGCCAATTTAATTTCCGTTTCAGAAATTGAGTTAAAAATATACACACAACTGGAGACAATAGAAACGTCTGCGAGTTGTTTTCCTTTCGCTGTTGTCGGGTGTGTTGTTGTTGTTGTGCCAGAATTGGAATTGAAACGAGCTGCAAATTTTATTTCAAGAAATATTTATTTGTGTGGCTGTTGCTTGGAATCAAAATAAACGATTTGAAAGAGATTTCAATCGATTGTCAGCTGAGCGTAGCGCGTCATCCGCTGCTGCTCCCCGGTAGTTCCTCACCGTGCTTCTTCTTCTTTGATGGCCCACCTGTGTCCATACAAAGTCTCTCAGATCGACAGACATCAAGACAGAAAGGATCGAAGCACACACGAAAAGATAAAAGATGATACAATTTGTGGGTTTTTTCGGCCAGATGTTGGTTTTTTGTGATATTTCCAAAAAATATACGGACTATTGTAGAAATGAAAGCGTTAACAGTTGCTTATGCTTGTATAGTTTAGTAAATTTACGAGTATATTCTGTAAAAGAGAACCTGGAGAGCGAATTTCCATTCTCTTCTTCTTTTGATGTCCGCTTTTCGGTCGACTTTTGATTATCGTATTGTATTTAACACTCTTTTGACCTTTTCTGCTGAAGGCTCATTAAATGAAAGCGTGTTTCATGGTTCCAAACATGTTTCATGGTCATTAACACAAACAACTCCTGCCCTCGCTTTTCAGCCTCAAGTTTAATTCGAAGTGGGCAGTTTTTAGGGTGGGTTACGCCTCGTGACTTTCTCTGTGGGTGTGTGTGTGTGTCATTAAGTGAATTAAAACATGTCTGAAAGTGTACAACGTGACGTGACATCGCTGTCACTGCCAAGCGTAAGAGAAACATTACGTGTGTGCATCGGGTCAGCTTTTAACAATGAAAATTGGCGGGTGGTTCTTTCTAACGGCATTCTGCTTTCCTCCTCGTTTTTAATACTTTTAATGAAGAAATTACGAGGGTGGAAATGGAAAGCCGTTAGTTTAAAACAACGGCTTCCGTTGAATTTGAGTAATCATGATTCCTGGCCTTATTTTTTTGATCTGAATCACGATAAACCATAAAACATTGGAGAGAAACCTCCCGCAATAGAGTAGTTGACGAGTGGAGAGTCTGTGAGACCAAATAACGGAAGCTCAGAATGGCCAATAAAGATGATGAAAAGACCTAAAATAAACCCAAATTGAATAGAAATGTCATCGCAAATGATGACCACCGCGTCGCGTCTTAAGTCCGGCGAGTGGGTGGACCTATTTTAGGATTGTAATCTCTTTAAATTGGTATTTTTTGACCCACCCACTTTTAAATGTACGGAAACGAAATACAGACCGAAACTGTTTCCTTCTGTGCCCCAAAATGATCGTAATTCACCATCGAAATTGGCAAGAAATCCACATTTAATTGAAATCAATTTAATTGGTATTTCATATATATATGTATATAACGGTAAATATGTAGACAGACAGATGTACAGACAGATGTTGAACAATTTATTAATTTTGAACAGAATTCGGTTGGGTTTTGTAACCGTAAACTTAGAGAATAAAAAATTAATTTCTTTTCTATTTAAATGTATGTTTAGTTTCATTTATTTTTACAACAATATAATTCCTATTTACTTTAGATTCTTCTTGTATTCAGTTTCGTTAATATTCATTTCTAAATATTCGCAGTAAGCAATATTTTATTTTTACATTTTGTACAAACGCTTAAAATACGAGTATTAAATGATCATTTGTGTCTTTACGTTATGATCAATAGATGAATATTTATATACAAAAACCGACACGAGTATAAACAAGGAAACTTTTTTCATGGCGTCTCTTTGGTGTTGTTGTTGTTGTTTTTCTTTCGGTGCTAATTTTACAGACCGAATGATGAATGGAGGGAAGGAGGGCCCATAGTGTGTGTGTGTGTGTGTGTGTGTAGAGTGATTGATGAATGAAACAGTCAAATCACTTTTCACCAAAAGTTGAATGATTGTTTATACTGCTGTGTTTTTTACAGTTACTTTTTTAATCAATCTCATTCATTTTAATGCCATTTTTATGCAAAATTAATTGATGCTTCAAATGTTCCTTAAAAATATGCCTTTAAAATGTCAAAATATTGTTCTTTCATATTATAGTTTTTCGGTATTTCATACTTCTTACATTATCAGCGTCTCCATCGCTATCATCATCCCCATCATCCCCATCACCATCATCATCATCATCATCATCCCCATCACCATCACCATCATCATCATCCCCATCACCCCATCATCATCATTATTCCCATCATCATCATTATCATCATCCCCATCATTATCATTAAGAGTGATTCTTGTTTTAATTTTGAATTCCAAAAGCTTCTTTTACACTTGTTATTAATTTTCAATGCCATTTTTTACACTTGTTCATATTTTCTCTCTCACAACCGAACAAGACAAAGATAAAAGAATAAATTCCGTAAAAAAATATTCAAAAATGTAAAATAATAAAAAGTTATCTCATCGTTGATTTTCATTTGAAGCAAACATAAAAAGAAAAGCCAAGAAAAGTGTATTCAAGCAGAAAACATGTTCAATATAATTGTGCCATAACGTACATACAATAAATTAATTGAAACGCTGAAAAATACCAAAGAATATCCGAGAACATCGAGACTCACAACATCTCATATTTCACTCAACGAACGCGCACTATTGATGGCCAATTAAAATACTCAAAAGGAATCGCTTTGAAATCGTTTTTATTAAAGCTATTGAGGGCAATATTTTATTAATTTGAATGAAATATTGTGCCGTATACAATAATTGAAAATATCTACGGACAAAGTTATCGAACGAAGCCAAATATATTGTATCTCAATCTATTCAATGTGTGTAGATATGAAATGTTCTTAAAAGCTTCTATTAAAGCGAATGAAAAACATCAATGGACCATTTCAAAGTATTATCGTAATATACAATGTTTGAAAATCATTCAAATTATATTTCAAATATATCTCCAATATATCTCAAATGTTATATAGCCCAATATAATCGATTTAAAGATGGAAAGCAATCACAATATTGAGATTTATTTAATACAATTGATGTATGTATAAAACAATCTCACAATATTTTCTGCGATTTTAGTTTATTTTATGTTGAATACTATGCTTGTAATAATATGAATAACGTTAATCAGAGTCTTCGAAGTCTTACTCAATGTCACGTGATGCTGGTGTTGACTTCTTGCGGCGGATGGCCAGGTGCCGGTCTCGGCACTGATGCATCGGTATTTTTCGTATCACAGTCGGTTGTGTCTCGTACATCGCGGCGCTGCTGTCGGCGGAATGTGATGCCAGGAGCTGTTCTCCGGACACGGAGAGAGGAAGCCGGCGGATTTGTGGCAACGCGGTTAGCGACATTTTCGGCGGTGTGACCTCTTCGGCAATCACAATTCGTATTCACTCAAAAAACAACAACAACAACAGCAACAGTTGACATATTGTGAATTTCTACTTTCGTTTAGTTTTCGTTTTCGTTTTCGTTTCGTTTCGCGTAACAAAAATTCAAGAAATCTTTAAACAAAACTTGTGTCACTTCGAAGCATTAAGAAATTCCTGCTCGATTCTTGTCGAAATCTGACATTTTTGTTTATTTTATGGAAATCTCTTGTTTTATGGTTGCTTTAGATGATTTGCATGAGGTTCCTTGATCTGTTCTTCCGGAAGTACGGATACCAGGATACGCGATACTTGAATGAAGCAGTTGTGATGCCTCCCGATGTCATGCGGCTCACTTCAAGTTTTTAATGAAACTTTTTAAACTGCACTTTAAAGCGTTTTCAGTCGCACTGACAGCGAGCACACTTCGTCGTCGATCGAAGCCGGCTCGAGTGGCCGCGTTTCAATTTTTAACATCTACTGATAAGCAACCATTCGCTCGTTGTACGATTCCAAGCCATAAAACGTCGTCCGTCGAATGATAAAATATTTTTTCAGTTTTTTCTGT
Source organism: Myopa testacea (assembly GCA_949629155.1). NCBI lineage: Eukaryota > Metazoa > Arthropoda > Insecta > Diptera > Conopidae > Myopa > Myopa testacea. The sequence goes on along the minus strand of OX451348.1, from coordinate 37,217,466 downwards.
TTTCCAGCCTTAAAGAAATATTTTTATTCAATCAAAAAACAGGGCAAGAAAAAAACCAACATTTTCAAAACACTCCTCCTCTAAAAATATCATCGATGAACAATCATTAACGAAAGAGAAAACAGAGAAAAGAAGAAAAAACAGGTGATAAGAGTTAAACAGAGATAAGAACTTGGAACAATTTATTTATTTTAAATTGTACACAAAACACAAATACACAAAAACAAAAAAAAAAAAAACAGTAACTGTAAATTTTAAGCGCGTCTCCAACACAACTTCAACAAATCGCACAGACTGACTGCAATAACTGTGAAAACAAATGCAACGATTCTAATAGAGTGGCAGCACAGCAAAATTAACAACGGATTGCAATTACAACAACACTAGACAATTTGTCATCCAGCCACCCCATCATCGGGCGAGTAAAACAGCGACGAGCGAGAAGGAAACAACAACAACAACAACAAAACACAAACAATCGTACATCGAATACCGCACAATTGACAGCTCAAAACTGGAATAAGCTAAAATCACGTTTCGCCAGCGTAACTCAGAGCAGAAATAAATTGGAAATAAAGTAAATAAGAAAATATTAAGGAATAAATAAATAAAAAGAGTTACAAATAGAAAACTATATACAGCAATGACACGAGCGAGTTTAAATTTAACACAGATGTATTTACATACATATCAAGTACACAAAAATAAATGACAACAAAAACGAATGACAACAGCAACAAATGACAACAATAACCTCTGTCTTCGTAAACCTCCATCAACAAAAACAATTGACAAGAATAATAACAATAGTAGTAATAATAATAATAGCCACAACAACAATACAACAAAAAACTAATATAGAGTACAAGGTACAACCTGCCAGGTTCAAATATAGTACATGCATGTACAAATGTATGTGTGCATATTTTTACATACAACTGTTAGTGTACTATACAAGTATATGAATAGTAATTAAAATGCTGCTATGTGGCAACACTGATTGTAACCGTCATATCGAAACCGAAAATGACATACATGCAAACAAATGTAAATGCATAGACTCAAGCTGAGATTACGGAGTGATAGAGCGGAGCGGGGGAGGGAGGGGCGGAGTGTCATAGCCCCGGGTCGCACATTTCACATTCTACCTAATTAGGTATTTGCATTTATTTCTACATGCATTCTAAGGTATAATAACAAGTGTTAATACTCTACAAGCTTCCGATCGGATTTTAGATCCGGATGCAGTACGGTAGCGGTCAAGAATACGTCGTACTTGACAAAAGTGACACAAGTGAAGAGTTACGCTTTAAGAGTGTACGTTTAAACTGTATTTTGAACAGTCTCTTTGCCAGTATTTTGTTTGTGCGATGACATTCAATACTTTATTATAACGAAGTAGCGCTTCATCACTGTCAACACGGCTTAAAATACCGTAAATCCCTTTTGTGAGAAATCTAGTACAGTTATTTGTGTAGAGTGTACAAACACCCATTGACCAACATTTGCACGCAACACACACAATGTTTCTTATGCCAAAATAACATGTCAACAGCTTCGGACTTCGTACATTTGACGTTTGTGTTATTTATATACATACGAAATTATTATATTATTGCATTATGAGGAAATAAATTGTTCTCTTAATTTATTATGATTGCAGTATATAAATCGGAATGCATCTTTGACACATTAAGCTGACTTTTATGACATTCGAGAGTCTCAATATTTAGATTGAAAGCAGAAACGTCTTTTTTAATGCCATCATCATCATTAAATAATGTAAATATTAATATAAATATTTATTTTATTGTATTTTTCTATTGCACAGATATTAATTCAAATAAATTTTATTACTGAAACCATTTTAAAAGAGTGATTATTATTTTATAATACGAAATCCCTTCCACAGCAGCTTCTGTAGATCATTTTTCTTTCGTCTACTTAAATTATGTTGTTTTTCTTTTAGTTTTGCACTTTTATTTTCCATTATATACCTAAACATCTATTATTTGACTTCGATTGTTATTTATACTATAATAGATTTGCTTTTAATTATTATTAACAAATGCGAATTCGAATGTATTTTCAATGCTTGCAAAGATGATTATTTAATAATTCAATTAAAATACAAAATATTTGTATACTCGTAATTCGCAAATGGAAAATTATTATTTATTCATTTTTGATAACATTTCGAATCGCACAATTTTAATCGCAAAATAGAGTCAAGGCCGTTGAGTATTAATTAGAAGCATTTAATTTTAATAAAAGCGACTAAAATTTTAAATACGCATATTTATATAATATAAACGTGAGCTTTTCAAAAGCTTACCTGATTTGGCTTTTATTGAACGTAGATTGGATTTAATTTGTTTGTTTCTTGTTTGTTTGTGAAAAGAGTACCTGCATTTCTTAATTACAGGGTACATTAATTGTAATACAATTAATTAGTTAAAATATTATTTATACTCTTCATTTAATATTAATTAAAATATTATTTATACTCGTTTATTTTTCAATTGTTTTATGATTACTTAAATTATTTAGTATAAACGTTTATACTTTATAAAAATTTATATTATTAGATATTACTTACTTTTCTACACTTGATTCTAGTTTGAGTGACGAGACCATTATTTAAATAGCTTGGAATCTTAAATAAATCACTCTGTTTTATTATACTATTAAATTTACATATATTATTACTATTGTTATTATTAAGTAAAACACATGTGCCACAGAAGGGTGTGCAACAGAGCCTGAAAATAACTGTTATGGCAATGGCCTTGAGCAAAAAAGTCAACTTTTAACTTTTATTTTAAAAGTTAAAAGTTAACTTTTAACTTTTATTTTAAAAGTAAAAGTTAAAAGTTAACTTTTAACTTTTATAATAAAAGTAAAAGTTAAAAGTTAACTTTTAACTTTTAAAATAAAAGTAAAAGTTAAAAGTTAACTTTTAACTTTTATTTTAAAAGTAAAAGTCTTTTGAAGACTTTTATTTTTAAAAGTCTTTGAAAAAAGTCTTTTGAAGACTTTTATTTTTAAAAGTCTTTGATAAAAGTTATTTTGAGACTTTTATTTTTAAAAGTCTTGGGAAAAAGTCTTTTGAGGACTTTTTCGTCTAACTTTTTTGAAATAAAAGTCTTTTTTAAAAGTCTTTTGAAGAAGAAATGCGCTGTGGCGAACTGTGGAGGAACATGATTGAATACATATATCGCTATCAGATTTGGTGCGAAGTAAAGAATATTTGCTTGAATCGTCACTCAGCGACGCTGCGTGTGTGTATCAATATCTCGACCGAAGCCCTTATCAGCAGCGGGTACAGCGGCGACAATGCTTTAAAACAACAACTCATTGCTCAGCTTGTGTGTGAATGACTGTGTTGTTATTGTTGATTGTTTACGTTATAGGGTTATAAAGGATTTAAAGCAGAACTATTAATGCAATGAATTTTGATCGGAAAATTGTTATTGGTATCAAAATCTAGTTAGTCGCATGTCACTTTAGAGTTAGTTAACTCTCAAACGGCTGCACCGATTTCGATGCGGTTTTCACCATTGTACTGCACATTTTTAATGCAATCGTATTCATAGATGAGGTTTTTTTTCATTATAATTTTATAACTAAAAAATATCTATGATTTTACAAGAACGCTGGGGATGTGTTGGCGTACCGTACGATTTTTTGGTGACAGGTATTGCAAACAGATATCGCATTTCAGTACACAAAACACATTGTTGTTGT